>BGNK01000900.1:88123-171127 GCA_003297005.1 Symbiodinium sp. clade A Y106
CAGGTGGGCGGGATGGGCGGGTTGGCCACAGCAGGACTGGGGGTACCAGGAGGGGGAGGGGGGATACCATGGGGGGGGGGGGGGGGGGGGGGCCCGGGCCCCGGGAGCATATATTTGGTTCGAACCAACCGCTAATTTTTGGCAAAGCTACCAATCAGGCGATGCCTGATATCTGAGACTCGAAAGGCTGATCGTTTGTTCTTCGCAGACCCCATACCCTACCTTAAACTACCATAACCTACTTTCTTGTAGGCTCGTATTATATACCCTATTCTGGGATTTATCGGGACCCTACAAACAAGTAGGCTCTGCTCGGTTAAGGTAAACCGTAAACCGTTAGAGCTGGATAGCTTCTGCTCAGTGTCTTGGAGTTGCGGGCTCTGGGCCCCATCAGCTGCAAGCAAGCCCAGACCCTACTACAGACCCTAAAGCCCTACCTAGCGTAATCAAGGCGCCTGAAAAAGTAGGAAACGTACCTATGTTTTAGCATCATAGCCTTTTTTCTTCAGGTACTTTGGTTACCCTCGGTAGGCCCGAAAACCTTACAACCGTAAACTTTGAACCCTCAAGCCCGGAAGCGCACAACTCTGAACCCTAAAACCTACATCAACCTCCGGTCACAAGCCCTGCACCGTCTCCGATCCCGATAAGCCGCATCATAAGCCAAATTTGCGAGAGGATTCGTCTCTATGGCTGCAGTACACGGTGCCTCGGCATGCTGACTTACTAAGACTAGCAACTACTGTAGCAGAGTAATTAAGCAAGTAACCATTTCGGGAGGGGAAAGGTACTCGCATTGCTGTGTAACCACCAATGTTAGCCTTTGTTCCCCCAGAAACCTTGAGATCCCAATACCCCTTAATTAAGGAATATACCTTAAATCATAATATTATGCCCCATATAGTTTAAGGTGTATGTCTTAATTAAGGGGTATTGGGATCTCTGGGAACCCTACACCCTGAACCGTAAACCAAACTCCGAAGCAAAAGACATCTTCGGGTGGAATGTGGCTCCACATGGGGGTTTCCGAAAATTAGGGATACCTTATTTTGGTGTCCTTATAATAAGGATCCTACTTCGGAAACTCCCACATGCTGCTGCGGTTCAGGTTTCGTGTCGAGGG
The DNA here is from genome assembly GCA_003297005.1 of Symbiodinium sp. clade A Y106. NCBI lineage: Eukaryota > Dinophyceae > Suessiales > Symbiodiniaceae > Symbiodinium > Symbiodinium sp. clade A. The sequence goes on from BGNK01000900.1 coordinate 89,247, forward strand.
CTCGTGTGTGGTGTTAGGGTGTACCCTTAAACCCCCCTACACCTATCTGCTTAAAGACACATATAGGGGAATCACGGAATCACAATACGGTGCAGTTTTCAGGGTTCAGGCGCGGTTTAGGGTTTAGTGTGTAGGCCCTAACGCTAAACTCAAACCCTAATCCTTAAATCAAGGTGCATTTGTTTAGGGCTTGCGGTCTGGTGTAGACCAGCACAACTAAAGGGGCCTTAATGGGAACCCCAAACAGGGAACCCCAAGAATATAGTGGGTGTATAATACGAATAGAAGGCCCCAGATAGGTATATACCTATTATATTCCTACAATATTCTTGGGGTNCCCAAGAATATAGTGGGTGTATAATACGAATAGAAGGCCCCAGATAGGTATATACCTATTATATTCCTACAATATTCTTGGGGTTCCCTGTTTGGGGTTCCCATTAAGGCCCCTTTAACAACATGCATGTAGGCCAGTACGAAGTCCAGCACTGGCTTTCGGCGATTCCGCTTCCCAAAAAGCTGCTGCAAGATTATAGGGGTTAAGGTTTTTTGCCTTCACCAACTCAAACCGCCCTAAACCCTAAACCATAACCACAAATCCGAAACCCTATGCCCGAAACCCCAAATCCGAAAGCACAAACCCAGAGACTCCAATACCCCTTAATTAAGGAATATTCCTTAATAAGAAAATAATAGTGCGATCCCTGGTATGATTTAAGGTAATTAAGGGATATTGGAGTCTCTGGGAAGCACTGCAAGGACTTCAAGCGATCCATCCAAGAAGGGCTGAAAGAGTCGGGGCAACTGCGCTGCACACCTCCGCAGGAGAACAGCTCGGGCTCTTGTTCAGGGCTCGGTACCTTTGGAGGGATCCTTTAAGGGTATTCCCTTTAAATGAACTTGTAAAGGAACCCCTTAAGTGTTTTTTTAGGGGTGCCTCTAAAGGGGTTCCTTTAAAGGACTTTGTAAGGGCTCTTGTTAAGAATTATGAGGGCCCTGATGTCCACATTGCGTGGAGAGCGTAGAAGAAACGTAGACGCTAGTCTACACCAGACCCAGCCTCTCCTGAGTCCTTCTACTTTTAGAACCTAGAATTTGGCAACTCACTTCTTCAGGCAACCTCAACACCCGCGAGAACCCAAACCCTGAACCGTAAATCCTAAACCCGAAGCCGAGCCCAAGCCCTGAGCCCCAATGTAGCCCTCAACCATGAATGAAGGCCTCACGGCAGTAGAAACCCAATCCCCACACACATTTTTGAATAGGGTTTAGGGTTTAGGTTTAGGGTTTAGGGTTTTGGCTTAGGGTTCAGGGTTTAAGGGCAACTAGTTATTGCCAGACATGGTAGAGACCTTGAAGCCCGCAAGCCATACAAATAAATGGAGACATGAGTTTATGGGACCCTTAGGCCTGTTTGAGGGGGTTCTAGGGACCCTTAAGAGTCTATATAGGGAAAAAAAGGTAGGTATATAAGGATCCCAAGGTTAAGGGCCCGTACTAGGGGCCCATGGTTTCAAAGGTTGAGTAAGCAGCTTTAGCCCTAAGCCCGGGCCCGATACCCCAAACTCAAGGCATAGGCCGCCCGCCTACTGTGGGAGCCCTGAACGAAGCCTTAAACCCTAAACTCGAAAGTAAGTCTCCAAAGTACTAACCTACATAACGACTACCCTAAACCCGAGTACCTAACTATTGGGTCCTTTGGACCCTTAGGGTAGTAAGAATACAATACAGTGTTACTTAGGACCCTTTGGGTTCCTTAATATGATTTCCTTATCAGTAAGTCCTTAAAGAGGTCGGTGCAATGGGGTTGAGGTAGATCCTAAGACTTTAACTTCCTAAACCCCAAACCCTAGACTGTAAACCTTAAGCCCTAAAATCCTGAATTGGGAAAGAGTGAGCCCTTAAAACAAGACAGACCCTGAAGCAAAGCTTCAGGGGCTCCTTAAGTGTGCCGTTTAACGGAACCCTCAAAGGGACGCTTAAAGGAACCCTTTAACCCTAAATAGCCCTGAACCCTAAACCCCTAAACTCCTACCCGTAAACCCTAAACCCTCAACCCCTAAACCCTAAATAGCCCTTAAACCCTAAACCCTTAACCCTTAAACCCTACACCCTAAACCTTAAAACCCTAAACCCCTGAACCCGAAAGCTTCAGGAGCTCCAGGGCGGTCTGGGAAACGCCGCCCTCTGGGCGGAGCTGGACGCGGAGCGCCTGGAAGCCCGAGACCTCGCGGACTCTTGGCGGTTAAGGTTTAGGGTTTAGGGGTTTAGGGTTTAGGGGTACCTTTTATTGTCGTATAAAAAAGGGCCTAGATAATTACCAATATTATTCGTAGGGTTCCGTATTATAGTTTGACTTCACTTGTTGTACTTTTTCTGTGTTTAGGGCTTCGGGTTTGCGGCTTAAGCTTTATAATATAATCGTGGTACGGTTTTGGGCTTGGGCTTGGGCTTGGATCAGGGTGTCAGGTGTTGGGTGTTTAGGGGTTTTGGGGTTCAGGGTTTAATGGCTACTTCGTCGTTTGGGGGTCGTCTTTTTTGGTTGGTCCTCCGCAGCCCTTGCAGAGCCCTGTCCGAGCTCGAACTTAGGAGATCCTCAAAACGAAGCGATATAAGACCCCTTGTGAAGCTAAGTTTCAGGCTCCTATCAATGAGCTGCTGCTTTGGCACGGCACCTCTCGTGAGGCCTGACTTTAGACGTCGCGTAGCGGTGGCTTAGTGTTCGAGTCGTTTTAGGGTTGAGAGGTTTAGGGTTTAGGTCACTTCAGGTTCGCTAGAATAGGCTTCGTTCCGTCTTGGGGTCCGTGCCATACGGGTGTATAGTGTTATATATTAAAATTAAAATGTAGGTTTTCTATATTAGGAATTTCTTTTTAGAACCTCGGACCCGTTGGGCAGGTCGTTTTAGCAGGCATGGGGCTGGTTCGCTAGATTCATGTAGATGGCTACGCATCTAGGAGCTTCATAAAGCAGTAGAGGTGAAAGCCCCTGACAGCAAGTTGACTAACGGGAAATGTTCCGTGAACTTGGTGTTTCTGTGCTTTGTGCATTTTCTGATGAGTTCCTCGCGAAAGCACAATAGCTGTAGGCCCGAGGCTTCATAAAGTTCTTTGTTGCAGCGCATGACGTAGCTGCCAGGCCAGCTAGGAATCATTATCTGAGCCCTTCCACTTCTTGGTTGTTTCTTCTGCATGCTTACGTGCTTCGGCCTTGGTTGGGAAGTTGTTCCTCTAGAACGTCGATGGTTACATGTCAGTCAATATCAGACTCACCTACCCACCTGCCTCACTGTCTACGCTTGTTCTGACAGACATCCACACATACGCGCAGACCTGTGGAAACGAGACCGACAAACCCAAACTGTGATTCCTAAACCCTGGGCAGCGGCTCTTATCCGTCGCCCCGGAATCATAAACTGAACCCTGGACCCAGAACATGCATTCAGACACGAAGTGACGACGCATACATACAAGCATACATGACCAAGGGCTATTTTTTGAGGGGCTGGTTAGCGTATGTAGGACTCCTTGTTCTGGTAGCCAGACCTTAAACTACCAAACCCTACTTTTTTGTAGGTTCTTATTATAAACCCTAATATGGAATTTATAGGGACCCTACAAAAAAGTAGGTTTTGGTAGGTTAAGGGACCTTCCAAATTTGGGGGTTTGGGGAGGTTTGGCGGGTTCAGGTCCAGGGGTTTAACCCTAAACTACGGTTGATGATATAAATCCTGCATTACCTTAATGACCCTAGACTCTGGGAATTATGGTATATTTCTTATCGTGCGTAGTGCAGGATTTATATCATCAACCTAAAGCCTAAACCCTAAACCCGGCCTAAACCCTATAGATCCCTTAAAGGAACCCCTTAAAGGTACCCTTATAGATCCCTCTAAAAGGAACCAGGATGAAGCGTATTGGCACAAGAACTACATCACACGCAGACACCGACTTAGCAACTTAGCGAATTGGACCTCCTCCCCTAGGGTTCTAAGGACTCATATAGGGTTCCTTTAAAGGGATCCATAAGGGGTCCTTTAAAAGGGATCTATATGGTTTAGGGATCTAAGGACTCATATATTAAGGCTTTTGGGTCCAAAGACCATTCTATATAAGGTTTTGGGGCTAGTTTGATCCCCAGGGCGAGGAATTGTAAAGCTGATATTCGACACGACAAGAAAATTCCTATGGACTCCCAAAACACGATATGGACCTCGAGCAGTCCCTTTTTCAGGCTGCTGAGTCCATCGCGGAGCGGGGCTTCGAAGTTACCGCACCTGGACCTACCTTGGATAACTTAATTGTTTTGTGGCTACTAAATTGTTGGGTCTAGGTAGGTCGTCCGTGTAGTCTGGGCGTGTGACGCATATGTAGGCTTTACGGTTTCAGGTTTGGTTTGAGGTTTAGGCGCTCGGCGTTTGGTCTTTTTCCATGGATTTCAACATAAGCAGATTTCTGCAAGGTCTTGAAGCAGCCATGGTCGCAGACCTCTGAATTTTGCCTTGACAGCATGTTAAGGCTGAGTTGTAGCCTTCACTCAAACTCGGGTGCAGTCTTTTCTGAGGTAGCTTGCATTTTGGACTGAGGCTAGGTTTGTAGTAGGGTTCATCGGGACCGCAGGGTCTGGCATGTAGGCTCACGAATCGGGTAGAAGTTTAGGCTTCTTCTGGTAGTATGCGCTGTCCTGACCTACACTTGATTTTGAAGAGAGTTTCGCGAAGAATAACAGAGGAACGGTGATATCATGGCCCGCAGGTGTCACACTGACCCGGAGTTTGGGAACTTACCTGTCGGAGTTTGGGAAAGACGAGTCCGCGCTTCTAACCTTCTAGCACTTCCCTGCCTCAACCCGCAGGTTGTTTGGGTTTAGGGCTTCCGTTTTCCTGAGTCTCAAGTATACGTTCCCTCTCATTCCCATGTACAACGTGCGTGTATGCATCTGTCCGTCCATCTATCCATCTGCCCATCCGTCGGTCTATCTACATATCGATCTAACTGTCTATCCATCTATGCATTATCTACCTAGCTATCTATCTACCTGGCAATCTATCTATTTCACTTTTATATCTATCTGCTAGCTGCTATCTATCGATCTATCTATCTATGTACCATTACGTACCCATCTTTTTGTCTACTTATCGAGCCATCTATCTAACTATCTAACGATCAGCATATCTAACCATCTATCTATTTATCTACCTATCTATCTTACTGCCTATTTATGCGACGATCGATCCAACTACCTTGCATGATTTCTTGTTATCCTTGCTACCAGGCACGGAGTATCGCAATAACTAAACATGTCGCTACACAGATACGTATGGTCTGCGGACCCAAGTGAGCCCCGAGAGGCATAGAAACAGAATATGGTTCGTTCATCATTGACTTCCACCGAAGGAGCGAAGCACACACGGACGGAGATATGGCCCTGGGGTCTACCTCGCAGAGGACCTGTCCAAGAGCATCAGCTATTGCCCAGACAAGGTGGGTTTAGGGTTCAGGGGCGAAACCCAAGTCAAGTAAGCAGCTATAGAACAACCGGGTCCTTCCCTTGAAAGGAACAGCCCGCCAGGGGCTCAGCTGATTCCTGTAGTCTCACTTTGGAGGAAAATCAAGCCCAAAGCTCACCCTGACGAGGCGGGACCCAAGTATGTGATCTTGTGCCGCGCGGTCTGTGGCCAAATCTATTACACCGAAAAGGGCTGGCATGACGAGGCCGGCGAGGAAGCAGCGAGACAGGCGAAGCACTGTGTTCTGGCAAACCCGGGCAGACAGGGCCAGCGTGAATTCATTCTTCTCAATTCGGCGCAAGTCTACCCGGAGTACATCGTTGAATTCGCAGAGGCCACAGAGTCTGAGGCCAGGAGCAAGCAGACTCGGGTGTATGCCCTGACGATGTAAGATGCGGCCATGACACTGTGCTTCTTCATGATCTTGGTTCACTGAAGAAGTGAAGAAGTCAGGTGAGTGGATCATAGAGACCCAGACAAGGCGTCCGGTGACCGGTGCCGTGAGGAGTGGCAAGGGACCCAAAATCCTCTACCGGCATGAAAACTGTGGCTTCAGTGAGTGCCGTTTGGACGAGAGCCACGAATGCATCGTAGAAGAAAAGTTCCTGGTATGTATATAAAGGAAGACTTTGAACATGCTCCAACCACAGTTATTATATCTGCGTGAGCATGGCGTGTAACTGCGGTAATTGTGGTCTTTGCCAGTGTCTTTGAAGAGAGTCTTCACGTTGTTGAATGTGCAGCATCTTTGTCGCTGCCCGCACTTTAAAGCGAGGGGGCTCCTCGCTATTTATCCCGTCTCCAGTTGCTCTTTGAACAGTCGATCTATTGTGGTGGGTAGCATAGAAGACTACACTTAATTACAACATCCAGAATCCATGCAACTGGAGTCTCCGGTCTTGCCATATACGTTCATCCAACGTACCTGGCTAGGTTCTGTGCCATTAGAGTCAGAAGTTGTCGCTTGGATGGAGTTTTTCCCCAGCTAGTCTTCCTGCGGGTCCCCGACGACAGCAGAAGAAGTCCACGAACCGTGCTTCTGGCGCAAGGATGTTGACCGGTGTATGTCGTCTGCGCTGTACGCGTTTCTATGCCCAGGTGCGCCATACTTAAGCCAAGAGAGTGCCAGTGACCTGTCCTAACAACGAGCCTACTTTGCTGTAGGATCCTTTCAAATTACGCGAGGTGCATGCGGGGACCCGGCAAAAGCTGTGGGTTTTTAGTCGGTTCGGGTGCATGAGGCACCCGAATCCCGAGGCAGGAGGCCTTTAGGATAATGATCGACCGCATGGGGCAGGATTATGGTAGAATTTCAAATTCAATGTGGATTTAAATTCATGAATTTGAATTTAATCCTTTTCTAAATTCGAAATCCTGCCTCATCCCATGGGGCAGCTGAGCCACGGCCTCAAGGCCCTGAGGGTCCTATCCATGCTAGGAGTGTTTGAAGTAAGAAAGAAAGAAAGAAAGAAAAAGCAAACGGAGTTAGATAGTATAGAGGCTTTTAGGGCTTAGGGGTGAGGACTTTAGGATTTGCGGTTTTGGATTCTGGGGTCGATATGGAGAGCTCTTGGCACGCTCTCGAAGTCCGAAAAAATCATCGTCATGTCACTAGTTTTAGGCCGCAGCTCGCATCTGCACCTGCTGGCGCCCGCGAAGCGGGTTCCGACCCAAGTTTGCCAAAGGCAACGAAGGATGACGAGGAACTAAAGCGAAATGCATCTCCTGATACATGCCCCATAATCCTGAACCAAAGTCCTCGATGTCAAGACGTCTTGATCCTGGAGCATTTATATAGTGTCTTAGGTCGGCTTTTTTGTGCTACTAGACTCTATCGAATAACCCTAAACCCTAAGCTCTCAACCAAAAAGTCTAACTTCGGCATGCCGGGGCCGTTGCCAGATCATGACCGGGCTAAGGTTTCTGCTTGTGCTGCAAGCACCCATTGCCCTTCCATTGGGTTTCGGGTTCTGGAGGGCTCTAGCGTTCTAGAAACAGGGTTCAAGGGTTTAGGGTTCTAGGGTTTGGGGCTGAGGGCTATCCACACCCGCACCACCTCAGCGCAGCCTCATTGTGCAGAGCAGTTCTCAAGGAGGGCAAAATCCTAAGCCTTCACCGAAACTGCCCGGCGCACCTGATTTCTGTCCAGCTTCTTTCCCACATGGAAGCCCCCAAAATCCCAAATCTTTGTTATAAACCCCCAGGGGGGGGTCTGGGGTTGGAGTCTAGAGTTTAGGTGTTAAGGGCTTAGGGCATTATGGATCCCTCAAAAGGAGCCCTTAAAGGAATCCTGAAGGGCAGTCGCGATAGTATTCCCGGGGAACCCCTTAATGAAGGAATACTCCCTAAAACATCCTTTTTAAGTCTTTTGTATATCCCTTCATGAAGTACAGTAATATAGACTATATACCCTAAATCATCATAAAAAAGTCCCCTCTAATTTGATGTATATTCCTCGTTTGGGGGGGATGGGGCTCCCTGCTTCCGGCCATGGAGTGCAATTATTTCACCTGGATTCTATGGCTCTTCGGATGGTGGGGCTTAGGGAAGTTGCTTGGCAGCCGGATGGTTACACTTTTTCAAAAAATAAAATTAAACCCTAACCCCTGAACGCCTAAACCGTAAACCCCTAAGCCCTAAAACCCCCAAACCCATGCTGTAGGGGCCTTTATGATTACCTATACCATTTTGGGGGTTCCTCATTGTAAGTATAGTATAATGGGCTCCTAAACCCTAAACCCTAAACCCTAAACCCTAATCATTAAGGCCCCTACATTACACTGAGGTTGGCTGGGGGAGATCCTGGTCCCTATGTGCTTTCCCTCAGCTTGGCCTCGCACTTCCGGATCCCGCCTCCCTTCGGGCACCTGGGTGCTTGTTTTTAGGGTGTGGGGCTTAGGGGCTTTGGGCTTAGTGTTGAGGGTTTAGCGGGAATTTAGAGTTATGTTAATGTTACCATAATATAGGGATCTATAGCAGATAACGTGGCTTGCTTATCATGGTAACTCATAGATTGAATTCCCAACAAGAACCCAGGCAAGTCCCTCCCTTGCTGGATCTACTGATGACCTACCTCGTTGGCCACAGCAGCTTGTATGCTTGCGGCTTCTGCGGCATCTTCTTCTTCACTTCGCACTCGCGACCTTGCTGGCTCTTCTCCGCTGTGTCCTGCGCTGTGGCCAGCATGCGGCGCTGGCGTGCTGCGTCACATCTACAGTTAAAGTGGCAGCCGCAACCGCGACCACCCCAGCCCTGGCTGACGCTGCTGAATCCCTACCTCTACATCTTCTTCTCCGAGGTGCCTGGGAAGAAAACGCTGGCCCCAATCCGCCTCGAGCAGATCCAGCCTTCATCGCTCCAAGCGCCCATCGACATCTGGTGGCCGGGAGTTCCGGCACCGAGGGATGGATACCCCGTGCTGTTCCTGATCCATGGCGGTGCCTGGCGAGGTGGCCACCGGCGCTGCTCGCCTCAAGCACCAGTCCTCCAAGCCCTTGCAGCTAAAGGATTCTTGATCGTCAGCTGCGAGTACCGGCGGAGAGGTGCACGATGGCCGGCACAGCTAGAAGACTGCAAGGCTGCGCTCGAGTGGCTCGATAAGGAGGGAGCCGCATTGGGCGCTGACTTGTCGGACGTCGCCATTGCCGGTACCTCTGCTGGTGGGCACCTCGCGGCACTACTTCTGGCCAATGGCGCTTTTGGGCTCTTCTAAATCACATAAAGGTTTAATTTCCCCAAATAGGGATCTATGGTACTAAACAATACGGCTTCTTTTTTATTCTGGGTGAAAACCTTATTCACAAAAATTCCCGAATACAGAGTCCCGACATTCTACTACATACGGTGTAAGGCTTCTCCCATCCGGTTCCGAGCTGCGCTGCTCTGCTACCCGGCCCTTGATCCGGCAGACCGCAGCGGTGCGACCGCGAAGTCACCCTTCGCTTGCAGTTTCCTGCGTCTCCAGCGTGGGATGAGTCTCAGTAGCATGCAGAGAGGATAATCTTTCATTTTTGGGACTCTAGAACCTACCCTGTAGTTCCCTCAGGATACTGGACAGGTAAGTAGAATATTACTGACCTTGTGAATAACGCTGGTAATCATAACAGTAATTTACTATAGTAATATCGTAACAACAATGACAAGAAGAATGGTGGTAAGGAGTCAGGAGTTTCATGGGCCCTAACCCTAAACCCCAAGAGGATGTTGGACAAGTAGGGGCAATAGAACCCCTATACAACCCGGAAGGTCAGGATACTGCACAGGTACTCTAAACTCCTAAACCCTAAACTCCAAACTCCTTGTAAGCTGGTCGGATTTCGTCCGATGCCTGGAGCATAGGGTGGAAAAAGGGGGTTAAAAAACAAAAAAACTCCTTGTAAGGAGTTTCATGGCCTGGTTCTTCGAGGTCTTCGTCCTCGGTTGCGATCGCCAGCTCTGGGCTTCCGCTGAACCTTTGGAAGCACTGAAGTCCGCCAGCCGGGAGCTTCTCGGTAGCGGAGTGGGTAACCCCCAGACCTTGCAAAATCCCTTAATGAAGGAATATAATATATGATTTAAGGTGTATATTCCTTAATTAAGGGATTTTGGAAGGTCTGGGCCTTTAGCATTAGGGTTTGGGGTTTAGGGCTTTGGGGTTTGGGGTTTGGTAGTAAATTCAGGCGAATAGAGTCGGTGAGCTTTGACTTTCTGGGGGTACTATACTCCCTGTATGATGCAGTAGTTCGCGTAGGATACGCCGGTTTAGGGTTGAGGGTTTAGGGATAGGGGACAAGTAAGGATTGCAGAGGCCTGGCCACCCACTTTGATCATCCACGGCGAGTTAGATGGTATAGTCCCGGTGGAGCACAGCCGCCACTTCTTGACACAGCTAGCAGCCATGGCCGGTGCTAGAAAGCAGGGAGGACAGGAGTGCCGCAGTCAGGATCAGCTCTTTGCAGTCCCTCTTTCTCGGCATTCTTTCGAGATCGCCACCGGCGATCTCGCGGCAGCTTCCTTCGATGCTGCGATCGGTTGGCTTACCCGCACGCAAAAAAACAGCCAGCTACAGCAGTTATATAAGCTCCACACGCCGAGTCCAAAACCAAGCCTGCAGCCGTAAACCCAAACCTACGAACGCTTACGGGTTGCGGTACCGACATCAATCAAACCAAAGCTCATCTGGAGTAGTTGAGGTACCTCAGAAGGATGTAGGTGACGCTTAGGGTTTAGACAATGGCACATTTAGGTAATCAGGTAATCCAAACACCGAGCCCATTTAACGAGGGTTTTCCCACCAAACCGTACGCCCTACAACCTAGACTCTAGGTTGTAGGGCATACGGTTTGGTGGGAAACCCCTCATTGAAAGGGCTAGACCCCAACGCCTCAACTCGGTAAATCTTCAACCCCTTTCCCTAAGGGTCCAAGTACCTAATAATCATAGACTCTCCTAAATATTGAGCTACATAACTGCTATCCTAAACCCGAGTACCTAATTATTGGGTCGTTTGGACCCTTAAAATCCCCAAATAACATCCTCTAAACCCTCTATAGAACCCTTTAAAGGGACCCTAATTATTGGGTCCTTTGGACCCTTAGGGTTTCCCAAGGTCCTAAACTCCTAAGCTTGAGCCCCACCCCAAAAAAGCCCAAGATCCGAGAGCCGACAAGCGTTACGGGGTTTCCCTGTCTTATAGTCTTACGGCTGATCTATAAGGGTACCTTTAAGGGGTTCCTTTAAGGGATCTATAGGGTTTAGGGTTTAGGCTTTAGGTTGATGATATACATCCTGCATTACCCATAACTAAGGAATATACCATACTTCCCACAGTCTAGGGTCATGAAGGTAATGCAGGATTTATATCATCAACCGTAGCAGTAGAGTAGGTAGCCTTTGACCTTCTTAGGGTAAACGGTTAACCCTAAAATCCCTCGGATACCGATCAAGCACGTAGTATGACGCAGAGAAACAAAGCCTGCAATCCTGAAGCAGGTTCCTGGAGATTCTCCAGGGTTCTGGCATTGGGGAATTAGGCTTTAAGTGTTTTAGGGCTTACAACCCTAAACCCTAAACCCCTGGGTTTAAGGTTGATTCATAGGGTTTACGATCCAATCGGTTTGGGGGCCTAGGGTTGATACGGCTGATGGACAAAATCCTGCATTACCCATTATAAGGAATATACCAAAATTCGCATAGTTTAGGGTCCTTTGGGTCATGCAGGATTTTTGTCCATCAACCGTAAGGGTTAGTTAGGGTTTGCGAGTTTAACTGCACAGCCTAAGCCTGCAAACCTAGGCCCTAAACCCTCCAAACTCTTAGCAGGACCCTCATAGACACCCTGATAGTAGCCCTTACGTCAGCTCCGAAACGAACACCTAGACTAACCCCAATAAAGTAACCCACTGTAAGCAAACAAAAACCCTAAAACCCTACTACCCAAAGGCCCCAAAGTGTTCCTTTCGGGGGTTCATAAGTAGAATTCTATAAGGTATTCCCAACCAAAAAGGAACTACTTTGGGGCCTTTGGGTAAACCCTATAGGATATGAGCCCTATACCGCTCAGGCAACCTTTCAGGTGGCCAGCGGTCAAAGCTGCTGCTCGGTGCCGCCTGCTGGACGAAGCCACACGCAGGGAGCTCAGCAGAGGATTGGGCTATGGGGGTTGTAACTGATAGGGTTTTGTGTTGCTGGAGTGTTGCGTCTTCAGGATTGAACAGAGCTTCTGAGGGCCCAGGATCGCAGAAGTGGTAGCAGGAAATGTCTGGGGCAAAGGTTCGATATGTGCATATGTGTATAAACGAGTGAGTCAGTCAGTCAATCAACCAGTCAATCACCCAATCAACCAACCAATCAATCAACCAACCAGCCAACCAACCAAGCACTAGCTCACTCACTCAGTCACTCGCTCAACCAACCAACAAATCAATCGATCATTCAATCAAGCAATATGTATGTATGTGTGTATATATATATATATAAATACTCTGCATGTTAGACCACCATAGAAGAACAATGTGGAAAGCCTGGTTACCCTGCAAGGCACCTTGTTTTACGGCGCTTACCATCGAGGTAACTCGTGGGGCGTCCGTACACATACATATACACACACATATACAATATATATATATATATGGTACCCACCCCTGAAGCCCATATGCACACATACACACGCCGATGTGTGTTCATTCATCTACATATGTATTTGAGTTTAAGAAGATTTATTTCTAGGTACACTTATGTTAGAGTTTTCTAGTTACAGTTTACGAGGTTGTTTTGCGGATTCAGGGTTCTCTCAGGGCTCTGGCCCCGATGGTTCTGATCGGGTCCAGATCCGCACACCTTAGCACCCAAACACTCTACCCAAAGGCCCCAAAGTATTTCCTTTGTGGGATTACCTTATAGAAGTCTAAATGTGAACCCCCAAAAGGAACTACTTTGGGGCCTATGGGTAAGCCCTGAAACCTCAACCTGGACCGCTCAAGGGCTGAAAATCATGGAAACCCTTCGAGAGGTGCTGTGCCTGGACGAACCTACGAACTTCTTGGACATGGAGACTGCCAGAGCCTAAGCGCTCTCTCGTGTTTAGGGTTTAGGGTTATAGGGGTTCCTTATAATAATTATAGTATAATGGGCCCCAAAACCCTATTCTAATTATTAAGGCCCCTATATTGAAGGGTTTGTGGGGTCGACAATGTCAGGAAAGGCCTTCCAGATTCCAGCCATGGTCTGAGAGTGCGACCATGACCCCACGGGCCCTGAATTCGCAAAACCCTACACCCCAAAGCCTAAGCGCAAACAAAGATATGCCTTAAAACCCCGAACTACCACCCCGAACCTGAAATACTGCAGGCCGCAAATTCCCGAAGATTCAACCACATGCTACCTGCAGATAAACCTTTTTCATAATATAAGGATTATATAGGGATTATACTACCCCAAAAGGTTAAAGGTTACCTACCTGCACCAAGATTGTTCCTGTGCGCTGCAAACGGGCTAGCGCATACTACCGTGGCTTTCGAGGCTGCCAGGGTTTGGGGGTTTAGGGTTTAGGGAGTGTGGGTTTTACTTGTTCTCAGTTCCTGAGCAGGCGGCCGTGTCACCCACTGCCTCCTGCAAGCTGAACGACACATTGGCAGTAGGTTATCCTTAACCCTAAACTGCAAACCTCTAAACCCCCATCTTCATCACCAGGTTCGACCCTCCGAGGTGAAAGAGGTCAGTTGTGCCGAACTGTACTGGTCCCCAAACCCGAGCCCTACACCCAACTGCTCGGCGCTAGGTGTCTAAACCCTTTTAAACCACGAGTAAACCCTAAACCCTAAACCCTAAACCCTAATGCTCGGCGCTAGGTGTCTAAAACCCTTTTAAACCACGAGCCGGGGCTTAGTCCAAGGTTGAAGCCCTGGCCCGCGCACTTCGCAATTTCCGCGGCGGCGTTGTGGTGGTGAGCCATAACGAGGAGGGAGCAGGGGGTGTGGTTGGTTAGGGTTTAGGGTTTAGGATGGTTTAGGCTTAGGATTTAGGGTTTTGTAGGTTTAGGAGGTAGGAAAATTCCACTGCAATCGTTCCACTGCAATCGCTGTATAAACTTATAGTAAAGATTGCCCTCCCAAACCCAAATTGCTATTATAAGGATTACAGCCCTACATATGGAACCCTAAACCCTATGCTCAAGGCTTCCGTCAAAGCCCGCTCTGTGAACCTAACCCGGACATGTTAAGGCCAATCATCCTAAGCCCGACGGCCTAAACGCAGCACGGTTTTTTGAGGGGTCGGAATCAAGTCTCATAGTACCCCCTTATAGTCCCTTGCAGTCACGAAAGCAAGCATGTTGTTATAGCGCGCCCCCATCCCCCCAAAAAATCAATTTGTTTTCTTATAGTTGCGGCCCCTGTAGCCCAAATAACCTACCGTTTTCGGGACTTACACAAAGAAACCATAAGAAGGAACCTTAAGGAAGGTTATTTGGGGTTAAGGCAGGCTCTAGACATCCCTTTCATTCCAGGAGTTCCTGTCCAGCGTTTGTACCGAGACCTGGCGCGTGCAAGATCGTCAGGACGGCAAGAGGGGTTGGGAATGAGGGGCTATACGGCTTAGGGTTTTAAGGGGTACCGTATTTTGGATAAGGATCCTACTATTTAGGGTACTATATTAGGGTCCCCTATTTTTGATGCGCTTGCCGGTTCTCAGGGTTTCGTTTTATCACTGAATCCTGAACCCTACCGTTGAACTTGGGTCCAAGTGCCAACTCTTCATATGCTCGCCAAATCACAAGCCTGCAAACTACTGTTATCTAAACCCAAGCACCGAATCGTCCAGTTGCTGGGCACTCTGTGAACGTATCCTTATTCTTCTCAGGCTTACTACACCAACTCCTTATCAAAGCTTCGGGCTGGGTTCCGGAGACAGCAGTTCGCACCAAAGGTATTTCGGATCGTGATTCCTGTCTTCCTAGTCGGCATAAGCAGACATTGCGCAAGCTGTGGCACAGCACTACCAGTGCAGAGTTCTCGGTCGATTGAGGTTTGAATGGGATTTCGCAACCTACAAAGCCCTTGGCCCTACCAAACCCCAACAACACCAGAAGCTAATTAGTTTTCTTGTAGGTTCTTACATGCTCCGGCGCAGTATTCTGAACCCTTATGTGGAATCTATAGGGCCCCTACAAAGAAGTAGCTTCTGGTAGATTAACGTAATTGAACCCTAAACCTCAACTTTCCTCGGCAGGTGACGGTCGAGAAGGTCGACATTAAAGCGACTAAGGCAGCTGCGGTCCAAGGACTTCCTCGGGTTTAAGGGTTCAGGGTCTAGAAGGTCTCAGGACTTGTAGATCAAGCCTCATCCCTAGCTCTAACTCAGAAGGATGTAGCATTTTGTGGCATCGGGTCTGGGTTCAGGGCTTTGGATAGAAGATGGCGTCAGGCAGAAGCAGGGTTTTAGCATTGTCGATTTAAAAGATTCAAAAGCCCCTGCACGCCCGTCCACCTTAAACCCCTTGTCATTAGCACGCGTTTGAAAGCCGCAGCTACGGTCTAGGGTTTGTGGGTAAACCAGTCCGAAAACAACGCACGTCGTCGCATCACTATCGTCGTCACCACTGTCAGAGTTCATCAAAGCCCCCAAACGCCAATCAGAAGAAGATGCCTCAAACCTTCAGCTCAAAATCTAGGCCGTTTCACCCCGCAGCAAGCGTGCCAGGACCGGAAGCTGTGCCAAAGGGAAGCCAAACGTGATGCTTGACAGGAGGTTCAGAACATGAGGGGCCCCAAAGAGACCTTAAATTGTAGGCATTTTATAAGTCTTCATACAATACCCGAAAAACCTAACCCTTGTTCCGAGAACTCCCCCCGAACGTTTGTGGGAGTGGTCCTTCCGACGAGCCTGGCATCTGTACAGCGGGCTTCGGGACAGCGGAGGAGAAACTTGCCGAGATGCAGCGGGAGTCGTTACGGTTTGGGGTTTTTGAGGTGTCGGGATATACTTCGGATTACCTGTTATTTTTGGACAGTTGATCTTAAATAGCATGTTAGGACCCAGGGATTGCAGATGTCTTGGGCTGCCGACGGTTTAGGGCTTAGGGCTCAGGATTTGAGAGAATGTTCGTAGGAGCACGATTAAGAAACTGTTGGTTCTGATTTTTGATCAAGGCTTGGAACTCAGGGTTTTGCATTCAGTCGACCCCCAGAACAGTTTTTATTTGGTTATGTATAAAATTACACTGAAACCCCAGAACCTGAAACCTTGAATCCAAAACCCGTACGTAGGCCTCCGCTTAAGCTGTCGTGCACTCACTGTATTGATTAGCAGCTAGTGACTAGTGACTAGTGTTTGAGGGCGAAGAAACCTGTGGAGACAAACAGTTCATTGGGGTGCCGCAGAGGTCTGCGAAGGACATGCCCGAGTAGATTTGGCTGGTGCAAACGGAGCGCATCACTCCACAGGGTTGCATTTAACCTGCACTGCATTTCTGCGCTTCGCATGATATGCTTGTTTACATGGCTCCACGCATCGTGGGACCTTGCATGGGAGTTTCAGAAATTATGTAGTGGTATAGAAGGAACTGTGTTGTTTTTTCAAAGTTGGCCCACATGTTCAGAACATGCGGTGACGAGGTGTCACATGTCTGCTAGTGAAGAAAAGCCCCACAAACCCTCAGATTGCGGCGATCCTGAACCCTGGATGCCGCACTCAGAACCGACCTATAGTCTCCATTGCAGTTCCTTTTTGGGGTTACCTTTTAGGATCCTACTTATATATTTGGTTAAACCAAAAAAAGGAACTACAATGGAGACTATAGGGATAATTCAGAAACGTGAAACACTTAGCAATATGAGAGTTTCCGAAAATTCGGGGTACCTTATTTGGGGGTCCTTATAATAAGGATCCTACTATTTAGGGTCCTAGATTAGGGTCCCCTATTTTCGGAAACTCCCATATCAATCCCTGGGCTTCCTCTTGTAGTGGTTCTAGGATATACACCACAACCTTACTCCGATTATTAAGAACCCAGAACACTAAGTCCTTATAGTCTTGTAGTCGCACTTATAGTAGCCGGCATAGATACCTTCTAATTAAAGAACCCTTGAAGGAACCCTGTTCCAATGATTCAGCCCCCTGTAACCAAGCCTGCTTACTCACCACGCCTGTCGGTCCGTTCCAGGGTTCACAGGGCTTAGATTTAGGGGGTGTAGGGTTCAGGGCAGGTTTTTGTGGTTCGTGTTGTCCACCTGCCTTTGCGTGATTGCTTCTGTCTTTGAGACGTGAAGTGAAGTGTAGCTGGCATGGCTTCAGACTCCGCATGAGCTACTATACGTCCTGCAGGACTCTTGTAGTAAGAAGCTCGCTGATCTGTAAACCTTGGCCAGGCATTGTAAGTCCTACCCTTTTATACAACAATTCCTGGACTCTTAAGCTACAGACCATAGGCCTACACCCTAGACCTTGAACCATATTGTAGAACCCTTATAAAAACTCGATTAGAGCCTCATAGGAGCACTTTTTGGAATCCTTGTAGAACACTCATAGAACCCTTGTGGACCCTTAGTACATCCCTTAATCGGCAGAGGGTAGCGCAGCTCTTGGATCCACCATGGAGCCAGGGGAACCAGCTGCCGATGCAGGTCCAACTTTGCCGGTTTGTGTTTAGGGTTTTCGGGAATAGATAGGGTCACCGTTTAGAGTTTGGGTTCAGTTCAGGATTGAGGGAGGTGTGGCTGTGTGTGGATTTCATTTTCTTTTCACCCCAGATGCTCCTGCTAAGCTTCTGCCCTATGGCCCTATGAATCTTTCCCGAAATTCTAAACCACATGACCTTCCTGAGAGGACGGTTTTTTATGGCCCACACACAGATTTACAGAACGGTTTCGATTTCGGGTCATGTTTCGCAAGGGCATTTAGGATTACATATGTGCAGGTGGTAGTTCACCCCCGAAGACTTGTGCCCGGCGGCACCTGGAATCATCTCACGATGGTCCGGATCTGTTCTTCCACTTCTCACTTCCTTTCCTTTGCTCCTCCCGTTGTTCTCTGCCACCTCGTCTTCCAATCCGTCTATCGGGACCAGATGATTGCACGTACTTTCCCATTCGACTGGTCTTCGGCACAAGGCTTTAGGGTTTTAAGGTCTCCCTAAACTCCAGAAGTGTATAGTAAGGGACCCTAGACTGCATGTCGTGTAGATAAAGGTTCACGTACATCCAAGTTCTCAAACATGTCCTGATCATACGGTGTTGCTACGCTTGAGTGTTGAGGGTTGGGGTGGTGGTTCTTGGTAGGGTTCACGACCCGAGCCCAAAATCTATCCCGAAACCCTAAACCCAGCCTTTCAACCTTGAACCCACTGAACTCTGAACCCGGAGCGCAAAGCTTCAAGTATCCCGAACAAGCACCTCTCTAGACCGTAAACGTAAGGTTTAGGGTTTATTTAGGGTAGACATAAAAACTACATTGCTTTCATGTGTATTTCTGTATTCTTGTCGAGGTTGGCATTCCTTGTTCTCGCTACTCTTAGTCCTGCTGCCGCAACTGCTTCTACTTGTAGTGGTAGTCCTGGCGGTAGTAGTAGCAGTAGTATAGTAGTATAGCAACAAAAATAGTACGAGTACAACGAGTAGTAGTAGGAGGAGGAGGAGGAGGCCCCATGTGCTCCCGATGTCGGAGGTGAGAGACCGAGGCCGCTCCGGGTCGTGGAGTTCTTTGCTGGAATCGGGGGGATGCGCGCGGCGTGCGCACTGAGTGGCCTGGAGGCCGTCCAGATGAGGGCGGAAGGAGCTGAATTCGGAGTTTCAGAAGCTCAGGAACCCTACTGAACAGTGCCTGAACACTGTGATCATAGTTGAAATGCTGCTGGAAGGTTGATTCAAGGCAGAGGTACACCAGGCATCCACCCGGTTTTGAACCTCATTATAAAGATTCCTTTACGGGTTCCTGCGAGGGTTCTACTTGGGCTCTTTTACGAGTTCCCTGAAGGGCTCATAAAGAGCGAGCCGGGGAACTGTCGGAGACTCGTCGGGTTAGCGGGCTGTCAGAGCCACCTGTCGTCCTCTGCTGCGAGGCTAACCAGGAGCCCCACCCAAGTACCCTTTTTAAGGCTATGATATATCTTTCTCATTAAGAGGTATAGTAATTCGGAACTACGATAAAGGGTAGTTGGGGGTCTAGTAAGGCTTACATCTGGAGGGAATTATTTCGGCGTTTAGGGTTGAGGCGCATCGCAGTTTAGGCTCTAGGGTTTAAAGGGCATTGAATTTGCCATCGCTGTCTAAGTTTTCGGCACGCTTCGAGACATTTCCTGTCCCTGCAACTAAAGATCCGCATCTGAAGGGTCAAGGGCCCAAGGCAGTCTCGGGAAGCAAAGCTCCAAATCTAGGGCTTCCAGGCATCGCGGCAGCCATGTGGCAGACTGCGTTGCAGCTCTTGTGTGGACCACGCGGGCAGAATGAGCGTGGCTGGTGCAGCGCAATAAATGCTTGCGGCAAAGCGCAGCAATGGCTCGTGGCACTACAACTCTTGGAAAAGATGCCGTCGGCCAGCGTGTCGCCTACTGTGTTCACCTTCAGTGCCGCGATAAGTGCATGCGAGAGAGGAGCCCAATGGCAGCTGGCGATAGAACTGCTTGCCAAGATGCCAGCTGCGCATGTCCTCCCAAACGAATACAGCTTCAGCGCAGCTATAAGTGCATGTGAGAAGTGTGGGCAGTGGCAGGTGGCTTTCCACATATTCTCACTCATGCCTTTTGCCAGAGTTGAAGCTAACGAGACGGTGCTGAATGTGGCAATCAGCGCCTGTCAAGAAGCTTAGTTCTCCAGTACCCAACCTTTAAACTTTTTGGGTTCTTATCGTTTAGTAAAGTAGTAACCTGAAAGTTTAACCTTTAATTTCTGTGGCTTATTGGAGAAGTAAGGAAGCCTCTCAGTGGCAAACGGCACTGTGCCTCTTTGCAAGGATATCGGCAGCAGGGCTCTCACCGAGCAGCATCAGCTTCTAGGTGTCAATTTGGTAAGGTTTAGGGCTTAGGGGGTTTAGGGTTTAGGGGGTTTGGGGTTTTGGGTTTTGGGTTTAGGGTTTTGGGTTTAGGGTTTAGGGTTTTGGGTTTAGGGTTCATGGTTCCTATAAGAGGTACCTGTTCATAGATACTTTTCAGAGCCCCGAAACTGCAACCCAGGCTTTAACTCTCTTATCACCGCCTGTGGGAATGCGATGCGATGGCAAAGGGCAGCTCTACTCCTGGCGAAGATGCATGTCCACTCTGTTTCTGGGTTCTTGTTAAGGAATTATATTTATTTGAGTTACCACAATAGGGATCTATAGTAAATAACATGGTTTCCTTATTATAGTAACTTAAATTAAGTCACCTAACATGAACCCAGGTTTTGCCTACCATCGTCAGCTTTGGAGCAGCGATCACAGCATTCCAGAAGGGCTCACAATGGCAGATGGCCCTGCTCCTGCTCCCCGAGATTGCGGCGAGCAAGCTTGAACCAAACGTAATTAGCTACACTGCAGCCATAAGTGCATGTGAAGAAGGTAGTCAATGGCAGGCAGGTCTCGGCTTGTTGCGGGATATGCAACTGGCCCGAAGAACCCCGAATGCTTACAGCTACAGCGCAGCTATCAGCGCTTGTGCCAAGGATGCAGAGTGGCAAGCGGGACTCAGTCTGCTAGTTCTCATGCTCGCGCAGCAGGCTCCAAGCTTGTTTTGTTTCTGTGCTGCCATCAGTGCCTGCGAGAAGAGCTCCGAGTGGCAGATCGCTTTGGAACTCTTTTGGCAGATACCCAAATTCAGGTTAGCCCCGAATGAAGTCAGCTTCAGCGCTGTGATCAGTGCTTGTGAGAAGAGCTTGGAATGGGAAAGAGCACTAGAACTGCTCTCTGCAATGCCTGAACTTCACTGTGTTCCTGACATTATCAGCTTCAATGCCCTGATCAGCGCCTGTGAAAACAGCGGCAAGTGGCAGATTGCCCTGGTCCTACTCGCTAAGATGTCCGCATCAAATCTCTCAGCCGATGTTATCAGCTTCAGTGCTGTGATCAGTGCTTGTGGTCAAGGCTCGCAGTGGCAGCAAGCAATCGAGCTCCTGGCCATCATGCCGCGAATGAAGATTGAGCCAAACGAGATCAGCTTCAATGCCGCAATTGGTGCCATGGCAAGCGGTGCTTTAGCATCCTGTGAAACACGCGCTTCGCTACGAGGCTGCGGGACACGGTGTCGGGCACGCCGGCAATATCTTAGCAGTGCTTCAGTGGCACGCTGCCATCGTGATCGTCATCGCTGTTGTCAATACAGTGGGTACTCTGCTTCAAGCCTACGAATGCTCTTGCCATGAGGTCCACAGCCAAGAGCTCTTGTGTTCGATTTGGAGATATTGCATGAATGAAGCATCAGTGCCACCATCCGATTACAGCACCCATCCTGCCCGTTCGTGACTCTAGCCTAAGATACTCCCGACAGCTTCACAGTTCGGTTACTGCCCCTTCTAGTGTAATATGTAGTTCGCGATGACAATGACACACCGATCCTTGAGGTCACCGGCAGTTTGATGCTTCCTCTGTTCGCTGCCAGGGCGCAGCGCTTGCATGGGTGTAGAACCATGAGTTTCAGAAAGAAGGAGGCCTTGATCAGCTTTATCAACATGTAGACCCTAAAAGCATCGTTCGCTTCATGTAAGTTTAGGAACCCCCCCGCCCCCCCAAAGGAACCCCTAAGGGTCCAAGTACCTGATAATCATATATACTCTCCGAAATGTATAGAGCTACATAACTACTATCCTAAACCCAAGTACCTTATTATTGGATCCTTTGGACCCTTAGGACCCTACTATAGATCCTTTGGACCCTTAGGGAACCTGCAAGTGAAAGCTCGAACATGGCGGACTGGGGTCCGCTCCTTCCTCGGTTTAGGGTTTTAGGGTTTAGGGTTTAGGGTTTAGGGTTTAGGGTCAGGGTCCTTCCTAAACCAGCCTTGTCCTTTTTGATGGTTCCCCCAACACAATTTGCAGACCGGTTAGTAGACCTTCTTTAAGTAATTCCTACTAAGGGATATAGGTATAGGGCCCTGTCTAGTATTTCCAAAAGGACAAGGGTGTCCTAAACAGGGTCGGGCTCAGAGGAAGAGGTGTTGACAACAAAGCTCGGGGTTTAGGGTTTGGGCTTTTGGGTTCCCGGTTTTGGGGTTCGGGTTTGGAGATTAGGGGTTTTGGGGTTAGGTTAGGGCTTGGAGATTAGGGTTTTGGGGTTAGGGCTTGGAGATTAGGGTTTTGGAGTTAGGGTTTGAAGCTTGCAGTAGACCAGTGGGAGGATTGCTACACCGAGGATGGCGATTTGAACGACAAGGATGAAGACGACTAGGACTGTAACAAACGTTTCACAAACCCACGTTCAGAAGAACAGAAATATCGATGGTGATGACAAGCAATTCCCCCGTGCGAGGTTGCCATCGTCACAGCTTTCGATGTGTCGGAACTTTGCGAAAAGGCACTGCTTTCAGGGCTTGGGGGGGTTAGTAAGCATGTATCTGTATAAAGGGTATCGTCTACATCACGGCACTCCGACAGGCGTACTGTCACAACTTCGGGAGCAAAGACTGGTGCAAGAAGACGATCGAGACATGACTGTTGAAGTAAGAGCCTGTGTGTTCGTGGATTTGGGATTTGGGCTTTTCGAGTTTAGGGCCCGATTCTAGGGCAGGGTAAACTCTAAACCCAAAGCCCCTGACAAAGTTGGGGTTTAGGGCCATTCGGGTGGAATCTTTCTTATAGGGCCTGAGGCCTTACAGTGTGCACATGGGTCTTGACGATGCTAGGGTCGGGATTACGGTCGCGGCGCTCATTTTTAATCCTGGATGCCGGTTTTGGCATAGCGGCATAGTAACTTGGGTTAGGAAGCCAGCGCCATTGAAGGTGTCAACTGATGGCACATACTGGCTCTTGCGTGATAGCTATGCTTCTTGCTCACACTTGGCATCAACGTGAAAAGCCATCAGAGATGCGATATGCCGGCTTGGGCGTTCCTTTCTTTTGTGCCACTGAGCTTTGCCATCGCACACACTGAGAATGCCGATGCCTTACGCTTGCCCAAACCACCGTCGCATGCAGTCTTGGCCACGTCCTTCGGTCGGAGCACATTCACCAGTAGCATGGGGATCTGCACAAAAACACGAAGCTGCTTGGGCCGCTGTGGCCCCGAACTGTGCACGCCTATCAGACTAGGCCTACGTCACTGGCACATCTCGGCCCCGCAGGGTTTGCAGGATTTGCAGACTGCCCAGCATAAGAACGTCGTGCCGTTTCTGTATGGCAACGACTCTCCAAAATGGTGCCGGCATGTGCCGGCCAACTTGTTCCAAGTAGTTTGGACAGCTCTCTTTGCCTTGCTTGCTGTTCGAAGTGTTCTACAGGCTTGTACTTGCCGCTCTGACGCAGCAACACTTTATACGGTCGAAGATGCCAAAACAACTGCAAGCTGGAGATTCGCGCCTGCCCGCTTCATGCCTGGCACGGACGTAGGCTCCGCTCGACAAGAGTCCTGACAGAACCAGAAGAATCACAACGCAAGCTTGCTGTGAACTCATATACGCTGTCTAAAGCCCTCCAACGCAAGGTGATAAAAGGGCAACTACAGGGTTGAATGGTCCAGCATGGGGAGTGTCACCGACCAGCACACATACGGGAACGACACGGCGTTGGTCAACCGCTCCAATGGCCAGTCTCTTCTTCCGTGGGGCCGCTACTTTAGGCTTGCAGACCACAGGGCGGCAGCGTGTGGATGTTGGTGCCACACCTGGAAGACAGACTGGCAGCACAAGAGCGAGACGAAAGTTGGCAAGAAGAACAAGACTAACCTCACAAGCTACGTGAGCCCATTGTGTTGCTTGACACAGCTGCATGCAAAGCCATCGTGCGAGCGGCATCAGCTGATGCGGATAAGCTTGCCCTGCAAAATCTCTAAGCCTACGATGATGTACTACGTTGAAAACAAAACAGTTCGCACACTGGTGGGTTGCAGCCAAACCCTTCGACGACCGGCGTCTGGTCTCTGGCGGGCCTCGAGCAACTGCCTAATTACTGGGCCCATCGCCCAGGATAGCCCCCGCCTGCAGATCGCCTTCATTTGTGTGCTTGTGCTGGTTTCTGCCATGTCTCCTCTCGACAGGGGCCCTGTGAGCACATGTACTGCTGCGCCGAACATGAAGGCAAGATGTAGGCAATGTGCCAAAGGTGAAGATTTGCGTCGTTCGAGAACCATCGCTTCGCACAGAGGATGCACTGAACAAAACATTCAGGCAAAGTTGGCTTGGGCCAGTATGTGCAAGACTTTCAGCGACAAGGAACAATGCTTGTCGCTGTTACTGTTCTATCTTATATGCGGGCCTCCGCACATTGGTTGGCTCCGACCTACATTCTGTGAATAACGCGATTGCCAGCTCATCTGCTGCCGGCTGCCAGCACCATCTCGCCTCATGCACATGCTTGCGCCTCTTCTAGCTCTGCTTTGCAATGCCGGCCTGTCCATCTCGCCCTGATGAGGGGTCCCTGCCTTGACGTCCTCTGATGAGCAGCTAGCAGCTACAGCATCAGAAACACATCTCGACGGCGCAAGACACACAGACTGATGAAAAGGACTTCCCCTGTCCGGCCATGCACCCGAACTTTTGGTTTTCAGCCTCTGACAGCATTTCCGCTTGCGTCGCCATTGCATGTTGTCTTTCTAAATATTCGGCATATAAGGCTCCTGTCCCTTCGTCGGATTTCAAGTTTACGCGGTGTACCCATAAAAACGGGCAATGACCATAACATAAAGGATACATTGCCTTGTTTGAAGATATCCTCGCTCTTCCAGGCAGGCTTTTCGAGCCTCGAAGCAACAACATTGCCTGTAGGGGGAAAGGAGAATGGTTGCTGCTGGCGCGTCCATGAAGTTGAACAGCATGTTGGAAAACCTGTCGCTGCTAGAGGGCTTCAGGCAATTATTGTCAAACCGCCACACCAACCAGTGCTCCAACACCTCCGTGTTTCTCAAGGTGTTCTTTCACAAACTCGGTCAAGTTTGCACAGCATAAAGGCTCTTGAGCTCGAACCATAACCATCAGTTATAACCTTCAAACCCAAGAGTGCACTGTGTGCCCTCAACATTTAACAAGTCCTACACTTGTGACAGCCTTAGCCCCCACATTCAACCCACGACCCAAGAACCGCCCCGAAACCCTCGAAAGTCTTTGAACCTTGAACCCCTAAGCCGAAACTGCTGAACCCCACAAGCCACAACCCAAAAGCGCCCAAACTGTGCCAGTGCCAAGGAGTGCCTCCGTCACCAGGATCTCGATGCAATCTGGCAGAATTCAGGGGTTTGGGTTTGGGGCTTGGGTGCAGCTTAGGGTTCAGGGTGCGTGGGGTTTAGCACGTCGGGTTCCGGTTTTAGGGTGCAGGGATTAGGGTGTGGCCTGGGCCTGGGTCTTCGGTGTGGGGTTTAGGGTTTGTGCTGTGGGTCCAAGTTCCAGGGTTCCGGGTTCCAATAGTCCACTTGCGAATAGCAGAATCACTAGTAGTAGCTGAAGTATGGCAGTCAATGCCTCAAAATGTTAAACTGGAAACAAAGTTGTCCAGCAGTAGCAGGAGGCTGGCATGTGTTTGAAGGCTTTCTCTCCTTATCAAAACATGTCAATTCTACACCGTAAGCTTTCCTGAAACCCGCCTCTTCCAATATCCCCGAATGAGGCAATATACCTCAAATATAATGGGTCCCTGAGATGACTTAAGATGCTTTCCTGATGTAATGGGTGTTGGAAGATCTGTGAAGCAGCAAGCACGCACGCAAGGCATTGGCCGCTGACGTCTGGCTGATGAGTCTCATGCCTGCTCAGCGGCCTTGGGACGGGCTTCCGCCTGTTTGAAACCCATGAAGTTTACGGTGAGGGTTTAACGTCTTGGAGTCCGAATCTCATAGTGCCCGGAAAGCAGTTTTTAGCATGGAGGGCGTAGGTCTTAGAAGCCCACGCGTGGCAAGCAACGTCCCGGGCCGTACGGAGCACAACTCTTCTCCCACACACCTCTACAGAAAACTCTGTCCGACAAGCATCCTGCGGCAAAACCTATGCTTCTGCTTCAGAGCGCGTGTCTATACTTTGGATGGCAAGGACTCGGAATTCCCGGGTCCTGGCTGGATTGTCAGTTCCTGCTGACTCTACAAATTCTGCTACGTGTGCCACCACCACTCCGGGGACTGCTGACTACTTGACCCCTCTCCTACTGCTACGAGTTCCACTACTAATGTCGTTCCTGTTACTTTCTTCGCCATCGCAGTAGTTGTCCCATTAGCATAGGCCACACTAGGATTGCTTTTATTGTGTGTGTGTCCGTTTTCGTTAAGACCCCGAGCCCTGAACGCCCGGCCGTTCCAAGACGCAAAAACCCTCTCTAGAAAACCGGCATGAGACACTGGGAACTCCTTCAAGACCCACCCTAAACCCGAAACGCTAAACTCTTAGAAGACACCGTAAAAACCCGCGCACCAGCATCTTCAGGCCCACCCTGCCAGCCTTTCACTCGCTCGGGGAAGCGGCAGCTGGGTGACGAAAAGCAACTAGTGACCTTTGAACATTGAGGCCTTGATTTACCAGGATAGGGTTTTGGGCTATATGATACTGCAACTTTCAAAACTAACCCTGAGGAATAATATTGGTAATTATTCCGGCTTCTACATTACATGTGAAGGGTTCGGCATCTGGGGTTCGGGATTCGGATACCAATCCTGATAGCAACACTGTCAGCCCTAGACACATTCTGGTGTAAGGTGCCCGACCGAACACTGTAAGTGCCGTAGACTCGAGAAGGTTATCAGTCTCAAACCGCCCAGCACCCGACCACACGAGCCCTTTCTCGGGTTTAAGCTTAGGAGCTTGGCGTGGAGGCGAAATTTGGAGTCCAGGTTTCAAGAGTTTGGGAGCTTCATACTTCGCCTCAACACATGCTCAGACTGCACCCAAAACGGCCTCTCTTTTATCGTTTATTGGTGGATTGGAGGCACAAGAATCTCGGATTCAGGGTTTCTGCCCCAACAACGCCAGGTCAAGCAGAGAAGGGCTCAACAACCACAGGCCCGAATCCCTCGACCCAAACGGGCAAACCCTTTCACACCTCATCAACACCTCAGCCGTTGCAAAAGCCTCAACCGCAAATCGTAAACTAGAACACCAAAAGCCTCAAGCCCACAGCCCTTCACCACCAATACCCTAAACCCGACAGCTCAAACCCCCAAACCCTAAACCCCTAAACCCTAAACCTTAAACCCCAAACCCTAAACCCTTAAACCCTTAAACCTCCAAACGCAAACCGCTAACAGTCTGCTAAGGAAAGACCACGAGGATGACAGGCATCTTACTATAGGGGCCTAAATAATTACCAATACTATTTTTTGTTGGGGGGGGATTTTATAGGGTTCCCTTAAAGGGATCTATAGTAGGGTTCTATATTAGGGGCCTTAATTATTACCAGTAGTATTTTTTTGCGGGGGGTCCTTATTATAATTACAGTATAGCCCATTATACTATAACTATAACTATAATAAGGAACCCCCAAAATAGTATTGATAATGGTTTAGGCCCTTGTATTAGTCTTCCCATTGGTGGTTGTCAGAACTGGGGTCCCCCTTGGGGGTTCAGGCGTTTAGGATTTAGGGTTTGGGGTTTAGGGTTTACATAAGGTGTTTAGGGTTTAGGGTTCGGGCTTGAGGGTTTAGGGTTGAGGGGTTTAGGGTTTAAGGTGCTGTATACGAGTAGAACTATGTCAATGTAGGGCTCCCGAAAACCATCACGATCCTGACATTCACCCACACATGAAGTACGGCTTCTCGGATTTTGGGATTTCGGATTCGGTGTCTGTCAGGGACTTTCGTGTTTGGAGGGTGTAGGGTGTCAAACTCTTTGCTTGCAGGGGTGCCGGTACTGCAGAAGGCAAAACATTTACCAACACTGCTCCTCAGGGTTCCTCAATTCTGTTGATGGACAAAATCCTGCATTACCCATTATAAGGAATATACCATAATTCCCATAGTTTAGAGTCCTTAAGGTCATGCAGGATTTTGTCCATCAACAGTTACTTCCATGCTTTACCACAATACTTGATTTTGACTCTTCGGGCCACTATCTTGATTTTTCGCCTTAACATCAGGAGGACCTCGGACATGAGCTTACAAGTGGCTGGGAAAGTCGGCATAAACTGAGATAGGATTCAGGGATAGCTTCGCACTCTAAAGCTGAACTCTGGAAGTGGTACAAAAACCCAAGCTACTAAACCTTAAATCCTACACTACCTGATCTCACCGCGGAGAGAAAAGGCACGGTACATAAACCTAAACCCTACGCCCAAAATGCCAAGTCCGAAGACCCCAACTAAACCCCTATCTCTAAACCAAGCTGCAGATCGGAAGGTCTCGGGGCCTGCTCCACTTGGTCAGCGTGCTCCCAGAGACGCCCCGACGGATTTAGGTTGGAGGTTCTTCCGGGGTTTGAGGATTTTAGGGTTTACCTGGACCCTATAAAACCAACATTTTAGGGCTTAGGGGTTTTAGGGTTTAGGGGTTCACGGATTAAGGGCTTCAGGCTATGAAGGTTCCTTGAAGGCCTTCTGGGTTTTGAGATTTTTGGTCCTGGCCTTAATCTTTAGGGCTTGCTGATTTGAGGGTCGTCATGGGGTTTGAGGGGATCGCCTGCATTCTTCAGGTTGCATAGGGTACTACGGTACTAGTGTCTTGGTGATAGCAGGCCTTTGGCTATTTGAGGGTTATTTAAGGCTTGGGGTTAAGGGGCAATCGCCGGTGCCGGGTGCTGGAAGCATTGAAGGAAAATGCTGAAGCTTGGTGTTTAGCTTGTTGGCGCAGGCGCCGCGGGAGATGTTTGTCAAACTAAGGAAGCGCCAGACGCTCTATTGCTCCTGAAAGCGCAAAGACCTGATGAGATGGGTAGTTGTTAAAATTAGGGTCCCGTTTTGGGTACCTTAAATTTTAGGTGCCGTATTGTACTAAGGACCCAAAAAGGGACCATAATTTTGACAAACACCCATATGAACTGCTTGATCAATCAAACACAGGGTTTGTAAGTAAGGGTTTCGGGTGGTTCCAGGAATCGATCGGTTGCAATGACATTATACGTAAAGCTGCAGTCACGACCGAGATGCACAACCCTGCTGGCCGACGCTGGGGTTTGTGGGTGGGGATAGCTGTTTGTTTGCCGAATTAAGCTCAATTAGGTCGTATCCTGCCCCTCCAAAAGCTCCCCTAAACCCTCAACCCGATCTAAAGCCTAAACCCTAAGAACCCTAAACCCTAAACACCCTAAACCCCAAACCCTAAAAACCCTAAACCCTCAACAAGCAAGGATGCATCATCCACCACGGCGGATATTGCTCGAGAACGTCATCGGTTTCGCCTCATGCCTTGCTTCGGAAAGCATCCCACGTAGGCTGGTTTGTTGTTTAGGGCTTAGGGTTTAGGGTAGGGTTTCGGTACCGTTAGTTACAGTTCGTTGAGTTATTTGTGCCTCGTGCTCTTCCATATGCCCTCGGACATCGTGCTGGCTCCGATTCTTGAAAGGGTTTGCATGCTAATCCCCTGAAGCCTAACTCTCAAAACGTGCAAGCTTCAAAATTTGCACAAGCATGCTACATACGCACAAGCCCGCCAGGATGTTAAGCCCTCAAGCCCGAAACCCTGGAAGCCTCAACCCCGAAAAGTCCTGACCCCTGAAGCCCAAAGTCGTATCTCCCATAAAAAGCACAATAGAATCCCTAAACCCTTCAAGAAAAGCCATGAAACAATGAACCACCGCGCAGCCCAAGAGTCCACGAGCCGACGCTTAGGAGCGTTCGGAATGCCGCCGCCGTCTTGTTCAAGCTCTTTGACAGAGAACTGGGCTCAGGGTCTCAGGTTTGGGGTGAAGGTTTATAGTAGTGATCTTGTTTTTGACGGGTAGTCATCATCAGCAGCGGCTGCCTCGGGATTCCTATCAGGTTTCCAAGGTGTCTCTGTGATGGTTTGGGGGTTATCTGTCGCGATAAGTAGCAGGGTTACAGCTACCTCAAGGTTTGGATTCGAAAGACGAGGGATCTTATTTGGAATGTACTTATAAGCCTTAAGTCAGCCTGTGCTTGGCTCCAAAATAGTGGGATCCTTGTCGCAAGGATTTCTGTGATGATCTTGGGATTTAGGGCCTAGGGTTTAGGGTTTGCCACCCATTCGGGAAATATCGAACAAATAAGACCATGTACATCAGACGAAAATACAATGAAAGTCTTGCAAATGGAACCTAAACCCTAAAATGTAGTAATTTCTCATTCGTAGCAGTGAGAAAAGGAACCCTCAATAAGCTAAAACACCAGCCCCCCCCCCCCAAGAAAACCACCGAAAGCCTAACACGCCAACACCCTACCCTAAAGCCCCGAAGGCCTAACGCCTAAAATCCAAAGCCCTCAAGCCCTAAACGGAGGCACTGGCAACCCTTGGCTGGGAGCTGACTGAGTTTGCCCTGGACGCCGAGGACTTTGGCTTCTTGAGCTGCAGCCTTCTGGGGACCTAAGACCCCAAACCCTAAACCACTCCGAAGGACCCAGTAGGATTTTAGGGTTTATGGGTTAGGGTTTGGGTTTTTAGGGTTTAGGGTTTGGGGTGGTTTATCGACGCAATAAGGTTCTATAAAGGCTCCTGAAGCAGTTGTGTTGAGTGTTGTTGGGGCTTCAAATGTCCAACGCACACAGTTATAAAGTGACAGTAGATGTGTAGCTTAGCAGTTGGGGGAGTATATGACAATTAGTCGGTGCTTTGACCCTTAGGGCGTTCGGGTTATGTATTGAATACCTGCAGCTTGGGGTATTTAGTCGCTATTTAGCCATGGCGAGATTTTTGTTGTGTCCTGCGCATGTCCAGTTTGCGGCTTTTGGCCAGGCCAAAATTCGAACCACACAGCGAACAAACGAGCAAAATGAGCATTAAATGCTCCGTTGTTCGTTGTGTGTTTCGGATTTGGGCTTTGAACCACCACTCTCCCCAAAACGAACGAACCCACACCCCGAAACCCCTAAACCCTAACCGTACTAAATATCAGCTCAACAGAGACGAGACAGCCAGCATGTCCCCTGGTTAAAAAGGGCTCGGAAACATGTCCAAGCCCTAAACACCCAAATCCTAAAAAATAAACCCTAAACCCTAAACCCAAATCCTAAAAAATAAGCCCTAAACGCCTAAACCTCAAGCCCGGCAAGAGGGGTTGGAGTTCCCATAAGGACTCGCTCGCTCGGATTACAGCCGTTTGCAAGCCCACCAAGTGCCACGTGTAAGGTGTCTGAAGATTACGGTGTTCAGAATGCAGGCCAACAGTAGAACTGCAAAGTATCGGGGTTATCTTGCTTATGAGCCTTGAAATAGCCTATCTGAACCTTGGATGCATGTGCTTCTGAGGCCTTCCCAACCGTCGTCCTCGCTACTATGGCCTCTTCCGCTCTCCAATTCGACTGGGTACGGAAGCGCCCGAAGAAGGACAACCGGATTTCGATGGGTGGCTTTTTGGCTGCGGGTTTCATAGGAAATAAGCGGATGCGGGTCTCAGGTTGTGGGGTTTGAGGTTCCGATTTGGGCCTAAGGCTGTTGGTTGAGGTCTTATCGACTTTCATGCTTCGGTATTTAGCTTTGCCGGGACGGTGGGCAGTACCCTAAACCCTAAAGCCCTAAACCCTAAACCCAGTAGTCTTGAAATTTTAGATCTCGCACCTTACACCCTGAACCTGGCAGCAGGTCAGGCTTGAGGATTGAGCAGCCGTAACCTGGGTGACCTTGACCATGCACCTTAATGCAGACAGGAGAAAGATCACCGAAACAAGCAACATCAGCTCTTGCCCGAAACCTCACTCCAGCCTGAAAGTCTGACCATCTGCACTTTGGGGTTTTGAGAAACCCTGAACCCTAAAGTCCAAAACCCACCCTGTTCAGCCAGCTGCGGCTTAAAGGAAAGACTGCGGCGCCGCGACTTCGCTGGCGACAGGCAGCAGAAGCCGTACAGGCGGGCTGCAACTCCTGTTTTACAGTTTATAATGGTTCGTGGGGGCCTTTATCGGGTGTTGCTATAGAAGCCGAAAGCCACCAATAGTCTCCCCGAGCGCTCCCTGCCATAATTTCACTTTCAAGGAGCCCAAAACCGCAGTCTGACTATTGATGCCCCTACACTCCTCCTTTATGCGAGATCAGAGATCCCCATTAAACGCTGTAGGTAAGGAGCTTTCCCAAACTTTTTGCCTGCCTGAGCCCGTAGAAGACATTCTTACAACCTCTGGGGCTGACTTTCGGGCTCGACGCGAAACTGCGAACTTCGTTCCAAGGACAATGCGGATGCGCTACCCTGTCTGTCTATGGACCTATATTACTCTGGCATGGCATGCGAGGGGTGCCGAAATTATAGTAACCTTATTGCCAATGTACATACAGTATGATACAGATACGCGAAACCGAGAAATCTGTATTCTAAGCCCTGCAAAAGTCAATGCCAAACCCTGTACAGCCCAAAAAACAACACTGCAGAACCTTGGGGTGCACGACCCTTTCGGCTTCTGTAAGAAGCCAGAAATTTGAGGGGAACCACATCCTGAACCCTAATTCTTAAACCCTAAACCAAACCTCACTGAAGGGATGATGGTCCTAAGCAACTTAAACTTTGATGAAAGAGTACATAAGCTCGGATCAAGAAGTTATTGAGCTTGGATCGATCCAACATTTTTTTTTTCGTTTTGATCCGTCAAAACCCTAAACCCTAAACCGTTTTGATCCGTCACCCCTCCCTGAAGCCTCGAAGGCGGCTTTCCGGCTTGGGGATCAGAGGTTCGGCGGATTAAGCTTTTGAGGGTTTGGGGTTCGGGGTTAGGGTTCAGGGTTTAGGGTTTAGAGTTCAGGGTTTAGGGTTTGGGGTTCAGGGTTTAGGATTTAGGGAAATTTAGGGATTTCGGTTTCAGATTTAGAGGTTCTGGTTTCAGGCATCAGCTCCGTATGGTTTAAACCGTCCTTGATTTGGCTTTCCGAAGTAGACATAGGACAAAACCGGTCAGGGCAGCATCACAGAGTGCCTCATGTTAGCACTTAGCACTTGTAAATAATTCCGATGGTGATATTCAGAGTATTGCAGAACTACACTAGATCCCAGACCGTATGTAAACTGCACTAACCTGACCCAGATACCACGCAAGTTTTGAAGTCCTTTGATTCGAGTGAGATGTGACCTTGCGGAAATGACCGAGTCATTTTGACACCAACCACAACCCCGAGGCTTAAGTCACGGGGCCAAGATTGCCTGAACGTCCATGGGAACTTGTAACAAGTGCTTTGCTTGGGACCATCAGACCCCTTCAGCCCTATTTCGACCCAACTAATGCCTGTAATCAAGGACGAAGAGCCTGTTCTTTGTGGCAAGCCGTGGCCGCTTCAATGGCCCGTCCCCTTGGGTCATTTTCTGCAGGCAGCGAGCTTGCATGTTGAGGGTTTAAGAGTTCTAGTTTCGGTGGTATTCTGGCGTCGAGCAATCACACTTCTTTCGGGTATGCTGGGAGTGCTCTGTTTGTTTCATGTGGGCTTCGGGGTTTCCGCTCTGCTGTTTCTGCTTCTTGCTTATCATTACATTCAGCCTCCAGCACCTAGCCGTAAACAATATATATAGAGAGAGAGAGAGCGATACACACATTATATTATATTGATTGGTTGATTGCTCATTCGCTCATTAGTACATGCACTAGCATACCACATGCATACACACATACATACACCCGAACCAGGACCACATATTCTCTCACAGTCCCAGGTGCGGGCTTCGGTTGTACTTTGAGTTTTGGCTTTCGTGGCTTCAAGGCTGGGTGTCGCAACATCCTGGTACCCTACAGTCGTCTTTGCTTTGCTCAGGCTGCAGACTGACCCAGAAACTACGAACTGCAAGTAGGAAGCATCATTCCAACTAGGCACGGTAGAGTGTGGGCACTGCAGCCGCCAACCCAGCATGCCGCTTCGAGAATGTGGAAGGATGCCAAGGGCCTCGCGAAAGAGGAGTCTTCCATGGCTTGCTCTCTTGAAGTGGACCTTTGCCTTCATTTACGGTTAGGGTTTAGGGTCCCAAAGAAACCCTCAACTAATCTGCTGCTGGAACAGGCCCTCCCACTATCGAAGCGACTGAAATTTGCGAAGGCATGACACGATTGTCCTCTTTTTGCCTCGTCACCGTAAGAAGCCGGACCGTCTTGCAGATGGCTATGTTCTGCTCTCGTGTGCTTTTGATGAATGTGGTAGAAGTTCTTTCAGAAAGCGAGTTTGACTTCAAGCATAATGACCCTAAGTCCCACACCACATAATCGCCCAACCGACTGCATGTGGCCAAAGTCCCAGCCCATCTGTGTGAAGATTCTACCTAAAACCCTGAAACACCTGCTTTTTCAGCGTTCCTTATGATGGCTTCCTGCTATTATGCAGTTGAATATGCAGGTTTTTCGGCCTACAAGCAGCCCTGCGCCCCAAACCCTAAACCCCTCCCCTCCCCGCACAGAAGAAACTTGCACAAGCCCTGCTGCAACAGTACGTTTTAGGGTCTAGTGTCTACAATAGGTATCGGAAAAATATGATTCCTTTTTCGTCCTTAGTTGACTCCAGCATATTTTTGAGTTTGGAAAGCCCCGACATGAACACTAAATCCTGAACCGGCAGAACTCTCCTAAAAGCGAAAAACCCGAAACCCCCACCCCCCCAAGAAAGCAGCCCTCAACACTTAACCCAATGACCTAAACCGTAAGCTTTAAACCCCAAACCCTAAATGGGAGTTTCCGAAAATAGGGGACCCTAATCGAGTAGTAGGATCCTTATTACACGGACCACAAAACAAGGAAGCCCTAATAATTTTCGGAAACTCCCAAATCCTGAAGCCGAAAAAACTTCCGCCATGAGGATCCTGAAGTGATGCGCACGCGCCAGCGGAAGGCCCTCGTCGTCTGCCTTTCGAGTCCTTTAGAGGATGCTTTCAAAGGTTCTTCTTCAAAGGGGTAATATAGCCCGAAGGGTCCATGTACCCAAATAGTGTATACTTTGGCCCCAATGTACCTATATAGGGAGTACTTTAAGGCCAATGTATATACTATTTAGGTACATGGACCCTTAGGGTAGGGGCCTGAACAATTAGCAATACTATTTTGGGTGTTCCTTATCATAATTATGGCATAGTGGGCCCCAAAGCCCTATTCTCAAAGGTTCCCAGAGACTCCAATATCCCTTAATTAGGGAATATGCCTTAAATCATATTAGGGATCCTACTATAACTGGAGGTTTGGAGTCTTTCAAAGTTTCTTCAGAGGGGTACTGCATGAGGGTTCTACGATGCGGGGGCCTCAACAATGAAAAAAAGGTTTTGCAATCAAACTTTTTGTTGCTGGGTTGAGGCGGATCCGAAATAATTAGTAGTATTTAGTACGGTCAGCCTAGTTCATAGAGTTCTGAATCCCCGTACATTTTGCGTGTTTAGGTTGAGGGCGGGGGGGCCAGGGGTTCGGGATTTGGACAGAGGGGTGCTTGCTTGCAGATATGGGTTTAGTTTCGTCTGTTGATTCCGTGCTCAGGGAATCAGGGGAAAAGTTGAGTGCTGCTTGTGTGGACGGATCCTCAAGTTTGGAGGGATGCGTGTTGATATCCCTGTTCTCTTCGAGGACTTCAAGCAGACAAGCAGTGTCCCGCAAGCAATGCGGTCTGCAGGCACACTCAACTCCAAACTCTAATCCTTATTATTCACTGCAGGCCCTTATTTTATTCTTATTCCATCCTGAATCCTTCTGAGGCCAGGCAGGCTTGCAGAAGTCTCTCATTTGAGCGATCAAAATCAGGAATCTCGTGATCTGAAGGATACCACACAAGAGGGGTGCATCCTAAACCCCGAAACCCCTAAGCCCTAAAGCTCGCATCGACAGATGATAAGCCACTGGGGCGGCCTATCCAGCCGGGACCACACTTGTGCCGGACCCTAAACCCTAAAGCCCTAAACCCTAAACCCTTGGCTCCAAACCCAAAGAGCCTGGAGACGACATGGACCCAGCACGACGACTTCAGAGCTCCAGAGGTGCAGCACTGGCTCTACCCCTAGGAATCTAAGGACTCATATATAAAGGCTTTTGGGCCCAAAGACCACACTATATAAGGCTTTTGGGCTATTTTGATGCCCATGGTACATCGTGTGCGCGCGAAATGCCGGATGGGACACCTATACTATTTTGGGGGGCTCCTTATTAGAATTGTAACTATAGTATAAATAATGGGCCCCAAAACCCTATTCTAGTCATTAAGGCCCAGCTCAAGTTCACAACCAACATCAGACAGTGTGGGATCTGTGGACAGCCATGGCTGCGGCCGCTCCTCTGGGGGTAGACGTCCAAAGCTCCGAGCAGAAGTAGACACGTGGATCTCTTTCCGTGTCTGACTCTGCAACTGTGTTTGTACATATACGCATGTAAGTAAGTATGCAGGTAGGTAGGTAGGCAGGTATGCAGAAAGCATCGCTATGTACCATGGGCTCCCGAAACCCGAGACCCCATGCCAAAAACAAGCCTGCTTATTGTATAAGGGTAATCAAGCATAAGGCATCCTGGCGGCTTTATTGGGTTTGGATACACAAACTCTCAGATAAAGCGGCCTTAGAACAGCAGCCCACTGAGCCGAAAGGATCAGCGCTACGACATCCATCTGCGAACAGACACCACAAGTGCCTGCCTCACCAAGGCGGGTGTGGTCTAAGCCTCTCTTGCTTGAAGGGGCAGGGGACTTAGTAAGGGCTCTTAAAGGGCTCCTTAAAGGGATCTATGGGGTTCCTTAAAGGGATCTATGGGGTTTAGGGTTTAGGGTCTACTTGAAGGGGCAGGGGACTTNCTCCTTAAAGGGATCTATGGGGTTCCTTAAAGGGATCTATGGGGTTTAGGGTTTAGGGTCTACTTGAAGGGGCAGGGGACTTAGTAAGTAGGTTATAAGTAGAGTTATAAGTGCCCTAAGTGGAGTTACCCTAATTATAACCCTACTTATAACCAACTTACTAAGTCCCCTGCCCCTTCAAGTAGGGGTAATTACATGGAAACAACTTGCAGTTTCGGTGATTGAAATCTCAAAGAAACAGCCAAAACTATAATTGTTTGCAAGAGTACTAACCTTGAGATCCCAATACCTAAGGAATATACCTTAAATCATAATATTAAGCCCCCTATAGTTTAAGGTATAATCCTTAATTAAGGGGGTGTTGGGATCTCTGGGAAGTTCTGTAAAGCCTTGGCTCCGAGAAGAAGGGCTTCCGGTTAGGGTTTAGGGTTTAGGGTTTAGTTTCGGGCTTCGGGTTTTTTGATGGCGCCGTAGTCTCAGCCCCGAGCGGCCTGATTTTCAATCCTAACCAAGCCCCCAAAGCCCTGAGTTCTAAACTCCTAAGGCCTGAAGCTCTCAACCCGAAGCCAGTTCAGAAGCAAGGTAGAGCTCCTCTTGTGAAGTGCTTGAACATTGGTTCGGTTTAGTCTCAGACACTTCGCACTCGACTCGCACAGGGCTGTG
The DNA here is from genome assembly GCA_003297005.1 of Symbiodinium sp. clade A Y106. NCBI lineage: Eukaryota > Dinophyceae > Suessiales > Symbiodiniaceae > Symbiodinium > Symbiodinium sp. clade A. Next base: position 126,808 of record BGNK01000900.1, read on the forward strand.
TGTTTTTTTGTTGGGAGGGGGCTGAGGGTTTTAGGAGTCTAACCCCAGGGGTCCGAGTACCTGATAATCATATACTCTCCCAAATGTAGAGCTACATAACTACTATGCTAAACCCAAGTACCTTATTATTGGGTCCTTTGGACCCTTAGGGTAAGGTCTATGCGACATTCCGACGTTTAGCAGCCTAGACATGCAGAAGCCGGAGCCTGGCACCCTCCAGTTGATGTGATGAGAGGGGGTTTAGGGTTCAGGGTTTAGGGTTTAGGGTTCAGGGTTTAGGGTTTAGGGTTCAGGGTTTAGGGTTTAGGGTTCAGGGTTTAGGTTTTAGGGTTCAGTGTTTAGGGTTTAGGGTTCAGGGTTTAGGGTTTAGGGTTTAGAGGTTGAAGGTTGAGGATCCAGGCTAGAACAGGCTCCTTGAAGAGCAGCAAGTTAGCAAGTCCCCAGCAACGACAAGCCGAATCACATATCAGGTGGCTGCCTATAGACATGAGAGTCTTTTCGGTAACGCAGAGCGGCTCCGACCGAAGTTTTGTGCTCATGGTCAACTTGTCAACCAAAACCTACCCAACACATCAACATCCTAAACTCTTCAGCTTGAACACGAAAAGCTGTGTACAGACACTGACGGAGTGTGCTACGCAGGCAAATGGCCGACTGCCATATGGCCACTCCCCTCTGGCCCTGGTGAACGAGGAAAGCGCTCGGATATCACCTTGCTTAAGGTTTAGGGTAGCTACTCCTAAGTCATGTTGCATCTACGCGACTTTATGTCAGCCCGACGCCCTCGATCCTAAATCCTAAACCGGAAACTACACGGATGTGTTGGCGCGTATATCTCATTAAGACAGCCTGAGACTCCTGTCTCCGCAGCTGTCTGGGTGCTCTCTCTCCTGTGTTGTTGCTTTGTGTCTTGTCCAGTCGTCCTATGTCTCCGTGTTTCTATGTTGCTCGCCCTCCTTGTCTATAGTTGTCTCTCTTCCCGCTCTCCGTCTCTCGTTCGGTCTCACTCTATATATATATATATCTCTCTCTCTCTCTTTCTCTCCTCTGGCCCCTTTCTCTTCCGCCACGTCTCTCTCGCTCTCTCTCCCTGTCTCGCTGCTTTCTCGCAGGCCCGAATTCATTAGTGTGTGGGTTTTGGGGGTTTCTAATTACTGGCTGTTCGCAGGGAATCCAAACATCCAACAACATGGTACAGGTACTTCCTTGAATCCTAATTAATGCCTAAACCCTAAAGCCTTAAAGCCGAGACTATATGTAAGCTCAGATGGTTGGGCAGACATAAAAAGGAGCTCAAGTAAAATGATACTATATTATACCCTAAACCAAAAACTAAACTCCAAACCCATCCATAAACCTTAAGCTCGACATAAAGACTGTGAGCTTTAAGTCGGAAGATAAATAGACATCCTAAACCCTACAACCCTAAACCTGAAATATATGCTCTAGACCCTACCTGTATCCCCAAACCTTGCAAAATAGTAGGTTATGACCCCTGAAGGGTATACCCCTAAAACCCGGAGGATTTTGGATCCCCAGGTAAGCCCTAAACCCATCCATAACAGGAGGATGCAAGCACCCTGGAGCAGCGTCCAAAGCTGTCGAACCAGGGACCCTTCGGCTCGTTTGATTTTGTCGTTGGGGTTTAGGGATTACAGTTTTAGAGGTTTAGGAGGTTAGGGTTTTGGGTTTAGGGTTTTAGAGGTTTAGGAGTTTAGGATGCGCGTCAACTATCCATCCTGGTAGACCTCATAGCAGTTCAGATTTGTATGCATAAGTTTTCTACAGGGTGTTCCAAAATACCTTAACTGAGGAGTACTCCTCCAATCCTAGTAGGAGTTTGGTCATGGTTTAAGGCCAATTCCCGAATTAAGGTATATTGAAAGATCTGGGTCGGCTCGGGGCTGGAGGCTCTTAGTATCACCCATGTTACAAACAACAGAAGCCCCATTAAGATAATGTGGGCCCTTATGTTAAACCTTTAAAAAAACCCTGAGAGTAACCCTCTTATCCTTACTGTTAAACCTTTCAAAAGCCCTTATAGTAGCCCGTTTGTTGAACCCCCAAAGGAACCCCTCTACAGGAGAGCTATTGAAATCCGTCAACCCTAAAACCCTAAATATAGAGTAATTTACCCTTTTTCCCGTTATTGCCACCCAAAAAAGGGTACCCTTATGATTAAGGGGCCCATTCAGGAACCTAGTATATACCAAAAACTCAGAGACTCCAAAACCCCTTAATTATATAGTTTATACAGAATTTGAGTTCCCTGTTGGGCTTACCTTATAGGATTCTACATATGAGCCCCAAAATGGAACGCCCTAAATATAGATTCTGCAGGGTTTGGAGCCTCAGGGTCGCCCTACCTAGGCTACGGGCCGGGTGCTGCGACAGATCATGTCTGGAGGGAAGGTGTCCAAGTGCGCTGCTTGGCTGGGTTTAGGGTTTAGGGTTTAGGGTTTAGGATTTGGGGTTTAGGGTTTGTGGGTTGTACTTGTCTTTGTTTGAGAACCTGCTGTATGGTTGAGATGCTACAATACCATGTATGATCACAAGGCAATTAATGTAGAAACCTGACTAAGAAACCCGGGGCCTATAACCCAAAATTAGTCGGATTCAGATTCATATAGGGAACCCTAATAATAGCCCAAGGTTTCTTAATCAGGTTCCTACATTAACTAACAAGAGGCTCTACATTTAAGGGTCCGAGTCTGGTTCACGCTTTGTTGTTTGACTCTACATCTTCCCTCAAGGGCTTTAGCTAGGTAGGCCTTTGGAATATTCTATATTTTCCCTTCTTGGGCTTAATAGGACCCTAAACCCTAAAAGCCTAAAACCTAAACCCCTAAACCCTCAAACCCTAAAACCTAAACCCCGAAGCCCCTAAACCCCCTAAACGAAAATTGTTCAGAGGCTTTAAAGGGCCAACCTAGTTGGGGATTCAGGATGAGTTTGTCGGGCTTAGGGTTCAAGGTTTAGGGTTTAGGATTCGGAAAGGGTTTAGAGTTTAAGGTGTAGGGTCTAGGATTCGGAAAGGGTTTAGAGCTTAAGGTTTAGGGTTTAGGATTCGGAAAGGGTTTAGAGCTTAAGGTTTAGGTTTAGGATTCGGAAAGGGTTTGGAGTTTAAGGTTTAGGTTTTAAGTTTAGGGTTTAGGACGTTTAAAATTCGGGAATTGTGGATTCGGGATTTGAAACTCAGGACTTCCTCTTGAGGGAATTGGAACTTAGGACTTCCTCTTGAGGGCTAATGAATCCATCCCGGTACTTCGGGGCACGTGAGGACAGGGGGTTTAGGGTTTAGGGTTTAGGGACAGGGTTTGCTTTGAGAACCTGCTTTTATGTCTGCTCATGTTTGATGCATCAGGGTGTGTGTGGGGATGGAAATACACCATGTGCATAGGTGTCTGTGTGTGTGTGTATTTCACCCAAACACACATACAACTGCATATTCGAATTTGTATGTGTCTGTTTATGTATATTTAGAAATCACAACAAATTACAGCTAAAGCGTCCCACCATGCTCCCACATAGCAGCCAGAACTTAAGGTCCTGATCCTTCGTGTCGGGCTGAGTCGTAGGATTTGGAGGGCTGGGACAGGCAAGGGCACCTGACAACACGCAGTCTTCCGTGGCGCGAAGAGCATGACCTTCGGGTACCTTAAACAGGCACGCTCTCAGGAGTGAGAGGTAAGCTAGGTTGATACAGGAGTCGGAAGAATTGCAAGCAACATTCCCTACGGTTTCGGATTGTTTATAATCACCGCAGAACATCTCCCACAACCCTGTTCTATTTTCTGTGGCCAATATTAGTCTCGAGAGCGTGAACCTCATCGTAAGTTCCAGCAGGATATCTGTTGGAGTTTACCAGCCCAGGATACCTTTCTCCGGTGGAACAGCTACGCCTCATGGGTTTTCCGGAGGACACAGGGAATCCCCCAAATCCCAAACCTACACCGGGTCTAGAACCCAAAACCCTAAACCCCAAACTGGCTTCATAAGGTCTACAGGCCTCAAGCCGTTCCTTTGCCGCAGGACTACGCATTTCCACCGAGTCTTTCGCTTCTCGGATTTTGTTCAAGGTTTAGGCGTAGGGTTTGCGAACGAGCCTGCAGCAATAACGACAACAAAGCACTAAATCGCAGTTCGAAGATTTATCAAACAAGATCTCTGAAACCTTAGAACTAAACCCTACACCCTAAACCCTACACCCTAAACCCTAAACCGTAAACCCTAAACCGAAACCTTGGACCCCGAACCTCCTATGATGAACCCCGTAACGCTGGGTCGACACCACTGAACAGCCCTACATCTGGAAAGCTGTATCCTAAGCTTGAAACTCGACAGGTTCACCGGTAGTACCTGTCTAGTTCGAGTTTCCTTTGGAACACTGATCGATGACTCTATGACAGGGGGTTCATGAGCATACGGAGGGCCAAGAGCCCAAAAGCCACCAGCTAAGGTTTAAGGACCGCTGCTCCCTGATCGGAAACTCTCTCAATGCCTCTTGGCTGTGTTTGGAGGTTGCGGGTTTAGAGCTTATAATAGGGTCTAGGGCTGTAGCAGACGCTACACTTGTCTTTGCAGCGATATCCTCCGTGTTGGTTCGTGAGAGAGCTGCATGACGAAGCTGATGGCTTCTCTGCAGAGCCAGCGGGAGAGGAATCTCAATGTTCATAAAGAAGTGGCCCTCCTGAACACCGAAAAACATAAGATAGAGGATCTCATTACTACAAGTTGTCCTGCTGAACATGGAGAATAAGCCATCTTGACTCCAGACCCTACGCTGCACCCGAACCCTAAATTGCCTGTATACCTCCAGAACCGCTGTTCCCACACCCTAAACCTAAACCCTAAACCCCTAAACCCTAAACCCCTAAACCCTAAACCTAAACCCTCAACCCTAAACCCTAAACCTAAACCCTAAACCCCTAAACCCTAAACCCTGATTTCAGAACCCTCAACCCTAAAGGTACCACGACCCCTGAAACACCAACATGTCTTTTGGCCGAATCGAAGCTGCTGCTCGGCAGCCCTTCCTCAGAGAGCCCAATACAAGAAATATACCTTAAATCATGATAACAAGGCCCCTCCCGTCATTGTAGTTCCTTGTTGGGGTTACCTTATAGGATCCTGAATATACACTTGGTTAAACCAAAAAAGGAACTACAATGGAGACTATAGGCATTCCTTGATTCAGGAGTGTTGCGCTTTCTGGGACCGGATCACCCTAAACCCCAAACCCTAAACCCCTAAACGCTAAACCCCTCTACCTATTGTAATTTAAACCCTATAGTATTCGTGGCAGTTGATCAAAACTCGTGGCCAGTTGATCAAAACTCGTGGCAGTTGATCAAAACTCGTGGCCAGTTGATCAAAACTCGTGGCCAGTTGATCAAAACTCGTGGCAGTTGATCAAAACTCGTGGCCAGTTGATCAAAACTCGTGGCAGTTGATCAAAACTCGTGGCCAGTTGATCAAAACTCGTGGCAGTTGATCACAACTCGTGGCCAGTTGATCAAAACTCGTGGCAGTTGATCGAAACTCGTGGCAGTTGATCAAAACTCGTGGCCAGTTGATCAAAACTCGTGGCCAGTTGATCAAAACTCGTGGCAGTTGATCAAAACTCGTGGCAGTTGATCAAAACTCGTGGCAGTTGATCAAAACTCGTGGCAGTTGATGAAAACTCGTGGTTTAGGCCCTACGGTTTAGCCTCTAGGGTCTAGGCCCTAAGGTTTAGGCACTATGGTTTCGGCTCTAGGGTTTAGGCCCTAAGGTTTAGGCCCTATGGTTTCGGCTCTAGGGTTTCGGCCTAGGGTTTGGGCTCTACGGTTTAGGCCCTAGGATTTGGGTTGTAGGTTTAGGCCCTGGAAATGGTTCGAGGGTGGGGAGGGGTATGGCATTTGTGGTACTTGCAATTGAACTAGAGATTTCACTGTCCTGGCTTGGTTGGCTCCGTGAAGCGATGGCGTGTGTAGTAGCTTGGAGTAGGTTGTAAAGCCTTAGAGGTGGCGGCAGCGGCGATGGCGGCGGTCGTGAATTGCGTGTACCGTAGGACTCCAAGAAATCCTCAGGGCGATGTACAGCTTTGTTGAGCTTCGTGCAGTAAGCTCATATCTGATAGCTGTCGTTGCTATCATGAAGCGATGTCGTGATCGTCTCTTGCAATTGTCTTCGACAGCTTTTGTAAGTTCGAATTTCTACCTGTCAACTTGTGAACGCTACTTTCCTTGCTGGTCGAGAAATATGCTGCCTCAGATGTCTGTTGTGTAGTTTCTGTCTGAAATTTATAGTATGTTCTGTCAAGCTTTAGCGTCAATATGTAGCTCAACAGTTGTTTAGTATGTACTTCAAACTAATGGGTAAGATCAAAATTTCATTGTTCATGGTATGTAAAAGATTGTCTGTTGAATTCAAGCTGAAATAAATAAAACCGTTATTCTTAATGTGAGGGGATTCTATGGGCGGGTGGGGTTTTTTTCTGGAAGATAGCTTGACAAGAAATAGTTTGACAAGAAATTTCCAAAGTCAGAGCTGCTGAACCCTAAATCCTAAACCCTAAACCAGATCTAAACCTGGGACCCTGCATCCCGAAGCTGGAGGCTCTCAAGACGTCAAACTCTCTGCCGCAAGCCTCCAGGCAAAAACCCCCACTGCCTTACCCTGGGCATCAAAATAGCCCAAAAGCCTTATATACTATGGTCTTTGGGCCCAAAAGCCTTAATATATGAGTCCTTGGATTCCTAGGTTTGGTGAAGATTGTTTAGGGTTTAGTGCTTAGGGTTTAGGGTTTAGGGTCTGTATCCTAAACTCCGCTGTCTTAGGTGAAGATCGTGGGGAATCTGCTGCCGCTGCTGTTGAACCCGAGCGAAGAAAAAGCAGCCGGAGGCGCTGAGATGTGCGAGGAGGCAGCTCAGGGGCATACAGGGCTCGAAGATACTCATGCTCAGGGCTTAGGATTTGGTAGTTAAGGGCTTAGGTTTTAGGGGTTTAGGGTTTAGTGTTGAGTCTTTAGGGGTTCAAGGTTTAGGGATTTCTGCAGGTCTCACCCCCTCCTATTGTTTGTGGGCACAAGATTGCAGACCCGAGTGTGGGGTTTGCTGGGTCTCGGAGCTCTTGGGAGCTGTCTAGCTTTCCCCCATGGTCGAAGTACCTAATAATCCTTTGCTTTCCAAAATCCTAACCTACATAACGACTATCCTAAAACCGAGTATCTAATTATTGGGTCCTTTGGACCCTTGGGGTTTTGTCTGACTTAGGCTCGGCCGTTTCAGACCACGGAATTCAGGCAACGGGTTTGCCGGTTTCGGGTTGGAGGTTTAGGGGTTTAGGGTTTCATTCAACAGGCGAGGAAAGACTCATCTGTTCACCCGACGCGGCGTAGTAATTGCTATTCTGGCTTTCGCTGGCAATCCCTTTAGTATGGTTCTGAATTTTTGAACGCCAGACCGACACACCAAACACGCTAAACCCTAATCCTACGGTCTTAATCCCTAAGCCTGAAATTTTTGAACCTTACACCTGAGCAAAGACACGCACAATTGACTTTGATGTGAAGCTTTATAGAAGGCTCAGAAGAATCGTTAAAGGCAGCTTTACAGCATCCATGCAGTAAGACTGACAGCAACCTTCAGCGGAGCCCGCTTAAGGAACCCCTTATAAAGGAGCCTTGCGAGACTAGGCAGCTGCGGCCGCAGCTGATCGGGCAGCAGATTTGGTGGCCAAGGTCTTTGGGGTTGTCGAAGGGTTTGATATTTTTTTTGTTTAGATAGGGCTTCGTGGGGTTTGGTACAGTTGCAGAGGGGTGTATCTGTCTTTGTCACATGTTTCTGCAGGCGGCTTCTAAAATGGGGTATTTGCCAAGTTTCTTCAAAAAAAAGAATCTGCTACGGGTTCCGTCAAATGCTCTATAGGGGTTTAGAGTTCGGGGTCCAGGGTGCTGGAAGATTTGGCTTGAAGAGTAGACTTCGACGAGAGCCCTAGTCATCAAGAATGTTCTCAGCGAGCCCTTTCGTTATTCCTCTAGCTGCAAGTGCGCCAAACCCCGTTGCCACTAGATGTCGACTCCCAGATCAGACGTCGAGGAAGAATCCCCACAGCTTTCTACCGGAGCTTTGTCAGAACGGGGTCTGGTATTGCACTTGTTGAGGGGTCCCATTCTGTTGCAGATACATGGGTTTCTCAAAGAGTCTCCTACATATACTGCAAGCGATACTCAAAATGAGCACCGGCGGCCTTGTCCATGACAAGACAAACCATAAGCCGTCTGAAACCCTAAACCCCGAAACCCTAAACCTAAAGCCCTAAACCCCTAAACCCTAAACCCCTACACCCTAAACCCCTAAACCCGAAACCCTAGACCCCTGAAAATTTCAATCCTAAACCCTAAGCCCTTTGTCTCTGTAAGGCTTGGGGCCCTCGTGAGCGGTGGAGCGATGGATCACCATCGGAAAAAGACGAACCCAGAAAGCCCAGTACTCAGAGATCCCAATACCCCTTAATTAAGGAATGTACCTTAAACCATAGGGGGCTTCATATTATGATTTAAGGTATATTCCTTAGTTAAGGGGTATAGGGATCTCAAGGTACTCCTTAACTACGGAATATACCATAAATCATAGGGGCCTTGATACCATGACTTGAGGGACTATACAAGCCGAAAGAATTCCCCACTCCATAGCGTCCCTTGCTACAGCTATGCTTTCAAGGAGCCCAAAACCCTTTTCAAATTGTTCAGCCGTTGAATTATGTTCCTTACCCCAAGGGTCCAAAGGACCCAGGATAGTAGTTATGTGGGTTAGGATTTTGGAGAGTATATGATTATTAGGTACTTGGACCCTTGGGGTTAGTTCAGGGACTCTCTGGGAAGCCCGTGTGAGATTCAGGATACTCTTGCTCTGAGAATTTGGTGTGTTGGGGCATTGGGTTTAGGGCATTCAGGGTTTAGGGTTTAGAGCTCATGATGTTGAGGGATGCAGGATAATTGTACGGTGTAGTTTGGGCCTTGTTGCTGTTTTTTGCGCGAAAACCATGGACCCATCAACCCTAATCCCTGAGCCCGAAATCCTAAACCCCAAACCGACAAGCTACGCAAATCGAAGGTCGACGTTTCTGAGCACAAGACCAATATAGGAGCCCAATAGAGAGTACGGAATACTTGGAATTACTGTTCCGTCATGTCCCCGATATTGACTGCGGTACGATATACCGAAAAATCAAAGTCTGAGAGTCTAATGATCGGGGCTTCGTCATGCCAGCATACACCCAGAGATCCCACTACCCCTTAGTTAAGGAATATACCTTAAACTATCGGGGGCGTAGTAATATGATTTAAGGTATACTCCTGAATTAAGGGATATCAAAATCCCCTAAACCCTAAAAGCTATAGATCCCTTATAGATCCCTTAACGGAACCCTAGGTATTCCTTAATTAAGGCCGTATTTGGGATCTCAAGGCAAGGAGCCTGAGACGTCAGGGTTTCAAGCGGGTCAGGCTTTCAGGGTTTAGGTTTATGGGGATTTCCGAAAATAGGGGACCCCAATACAGTACCCTATATATTAGGATCCTTATTATAAGGACCCCCAAATAAGGTACCCCTAATTCTCAGAAACCCCCATATAGGAGTTTCCGAACATTAGGGGGTACCTGAGGGTTCCTTTACGTAAAGGGTTACTACAAGGCTTCCTTTAAAGGGTTCTTTGAGGGTTTACAGAGTTTCCGAAATTAGGGGTACCTTATTTTGGTATCCTTATAACAAGGATCCTACTAATATAGGGTACTCTATATATATATGTATTAGGAACCCCTATTCTCAAAAACTCCCATATAAGGGCTTAGGATTTTTGGGTTCAGGGTTTCGGACTTTGGCTTTGCATGCGGAGGCTACAGGATTTCATGTGGGGTTTCAGGTTAACGATTTGTTCTTCCAGGTGTTGTCTATCAGAATGCTTGCTGTGGGGATCATGAGAAGCTGCCACCTTCTCAAATCTTGCTGGCTCAGGTGCTTCATAAATTGCTGAGGCCCGTCAGCCCTTCAGCTGAACCCTAAACCATGTATCCAAATTCCTAGAAAAGGACTGCAGTCTCGCATGTCGACCCTCCCCCCGTCCAAAAAAGCACTGACTCGTTCTATGCCCCCCAAACCTTGAGACATTGAACCCTCAACCTCCAACAGTGTAAAGTACGAACAGCACGATAGCTCAGTTCACTCGGTTTAGGAGTTTACAGGGTTGACCTTAACCTTCACTCGTCCACCGAACACCGCGTTTCGAAGAGCCACTGAACCCTCAGACGAAACTGTTAACACAAAGCTGATCTTCATAGTAGACAACAACGGAAAAAAACGATAACAATGATAACAATACTACAGTGTATATCCACAGTATACGTTATCATAACCTCAATCATAATAACCGTAACAGCATAAGCAACAGGAAGCCCCCAAAGTGCCCAAGCCTTGGGGTCATGGGAAACTGCTTACCGCAGTCTCTGCCTTTGCGCGACAGCATCAGGAGCTTTGATTGATCAAGATTTCGGGTGTAGGGTGGATGGTTTTAGGACAAGCTGGGGGCGTAGGAGTCGGGTATAGGATTTGGGGTTCATTGATGGTTGAGGATTTAGCGCCCTGGCTGATTCTGTGCTTTTAGGCAAAAGCCTGCGCTGGCGCTCGTAGTCGGGGCCGTTGACATGGTGGGTTTGAGGTTTTGGTTTAGGCTCATGATCTGACTCTTGTGGGTTTATAGGGTTTAAGGGTTTAGGGTTTAGGGTAAAGCACGGATCTAGGGTTCGGTTTGCTTTTTCCTAATTTTTTGCTCTACGGCCTTCGAGACTTGGGACTTGTGTGTGTGTGTGTGTGGAGTTTGGGATTAGTTGCTTGGGGTGAAGATGTAGAGTTTCACAGCTATGCCGTAGGGTTGAGGGCATAGAGGGATTTGTTTGGGGGCGTAATATTGTGAAGGTTTTGGACTTTTTCGATCTCCAGTATCACTGTGTGGTTTTAGGGTTTCAGTCCCTTTTAGTTCCCTTTAGTTCCCTCGACATGTGTTGTTTTTGGGACTTGGCTCTCTTGTGGCCTCGGCGTTCAAGGACTGCGTATGTTTGGTTGCGCGGCAGCATGTAGATTGCAAACTTCAGGCTGATGGTTTGCAGAGCTACCGGTACTTAGCGACTGGTCTTACGGTGTTGATAGCGTTCCACTTCAAGCACTGTCGCTGCTATTTCCCTCCCCCGTGTTCGCTTGATTGATGTCTGAGGTTTTTTTTGCGAGGCTTCGGCCAGTGTCGCGTGTAAGGGTTTTCTTGGTGTTCAGAGCCAGGTGTCGGCCGCGGTACGAACCACTTCGAACCAACACATTGAAGGTCTCTGTGTTGGGTATAGCAAGCAGTAGCAGTAGCAGTAGCAGCAGCAGGAGCGGGAGCAGGAGCAGGAGCAGGAGCAGCAGCAGCAGCAGCAGCAGGAGTAGTAGTAGTAGTAGTAGTAGTAGTATATGTAAGAGTAGGAGTAGGAGAAGCAGTAGGAGCAGCACTCGTCGTCGTCATCGGAAAAGCAGTACCTGTGTCGTCCAAAGCCGGATCTGCTTTTGACCCTTCCTAAACTGTGCGGAACAGTCAGATCCCGGGCAGAAGGGGCGTAAGTTAGCATAGGTGTGTTGAAGTAAGCCCTGCAAGTAAGCATCCAATGATGGTTTCATAGTTTCAGGCAGTAGTAAACAGCCCAAAAGTCCATACATTCCTGCAGCGTCTGGAAACCTAAAGCCTAAAACCACACCAAAACACAGAAAAGACACAACAACTGCGCCAAGCCAAGACCAAAACCATAAATTACGAAGGGATCCCGAGTCTGCAAGGAGCCTAAATTCCCAAAATTCATCGTAGAACTGCCGCACCACAGCATGAAATTATACGTGATGTCTCCAAAAAACTAAGCCGGGGCGATCATGAATCATCAGAAACCCCACGCGGCAAACGCCATAAACAAGTGTAGAAAAACCGTAGGACGGCCGTAGAAAAGGCGTATCAAAACGTTGAAAGTAGACCGATGCAGAATACCAGAGTCGACAAGGCTGTCAGGCAAAACCAAAAAAAAGACACGAGGGCATAAGCAAACACTTCCCGAGCGTGGAGCGTTAAACAAAAAGCAGTGGCGTGCATCGGGATGACCCGGGTCACGGTAATAACTACTCCCGCACGCACCATCTATAGGGCATCTCCACCACCATGGTACTGGTAGTTACTTCTGCATGGATCAGCTGCAACATTAGCAACAAACGTGATTCATCGACAACAGCCATGCTGAGAAGGCCTCCATCGTCGGCAACACGTATCAGCACGTGGTTCAGTCAGTTTGCACCACTTTTCCTGGACATTCATCGATGCAAGGCTATGAAAAGCTCGAAGCCCAGTATCAGGATCTCTACCTAAACTCCTTCTCGACCTTGGAAGTTGGAACTTGATGACGTTCGTCCTCAATCCTCAATTTCATCACAGTACATCTGAAGAGGAGCACGATCCTCACGGATCACAAGCCTGCCAAGTTGGAGCTGCTTTCCATTCGGGACTGGGATGCAGTCGTGGATGTGGTCGCGAAGGCCATCCCAGCCCAGAAGCCCAATACTCCTTCATTACGGAATACACCCTAAATGTCCTTAAATTATAGGGGCCTTAATATTAATACTCATACTCATTAATTGAGGGGTATTGCGCCCTCTGATGTCAGGATTTCGGCTGTAGGTGTCCAGTAGCTACAGGTTGAAGGTTTTAATCGTAAGGATGAGGCTTGTCTGAGATGTTGCCAACAGGCCCAGTGCGATGCACTCTTGAAAGATAGGCTCTACCTTAACCCCGAAGCTACCGTTCTGATTTAGCTCACGGAGTCCCAGCCCTAAAAACTGTAGGTTGCGTAGGGTCCAGGCAACCCCTGCAAACCCTAAACCCTAAACCCTAAGCCCTATAAACCCTATAAACCCTATAAACCCTATAAACCCTAAACCCTAAACCCTAAAGCCCTAAACCATCCTAAGCCCTAGAAAGGATAGTTTTCTTCAGGTCCAGGTTTTGGCCAGGAAGCCTTGAACTTGAACCCTTAAACGTAAAGCCACACGAGCTTTAACAACCGTGCAATCGGAGCCATAATGCAGCTGAGGGTTCGGCGTGTGCGATCTTGGGGGATGTAGGCATTGTTGCAATGCAGTCGGACTTCATACGCATTGGTCTAGCTTGCTCTTGGAGTGTTTGGATTTGATTGTATGCTTGTTTGGAATCTTACATGCTACACATGACTATCAAGCGCTGCGAGTTTTCATGTAGCCTGTGTATCCCGCGTGATGTGGAATTTCAATGCAGGGACGCATGTCGTGTATTTAGCTCAAAGCAACAGTAAACCCAAATCCCAAACCCTGCAGTATGTGCAGCATCTTTGTTGAAGCACTTGCTGCCACGCTCAAGGGATTCTCTGACCCTTATCCCCGAAACCCTAAACCCTGAATCACCGTGCCCCTTAATCCTGAACCATGTCCACTAAGCCCCTAGGCCCAAACCAAGGATTTGGGTAGTGGGATGATGACAAATACCATCATTGTGATGATGAGCCTCTTATAATTGAAAATGCATGATGCTAAATTTCAGAAAGAGCTAGATTTCCATGCCTTCCTATCAAAGTTTCCTCATACACAAAAGCTAAACCCTAAACCCCTCAACCCTAAAACTTACACCTACACCCTAAACCTCTAAAACCCGTAAACCTAAAACCTAAATCCGGAAGACCTAAATCCGCAAACAAAACCCTAAACCCCTGAACCCTAAACACTAAAAAACTAAATACTAAACCCCAGACCCATAAAACCTGAAAGGCCATGTCTGGAACGGAGACCTCGGCGGCCGATCCGCTCTTTGACTACGTCCTGGGCCCCAGCCTCGCAGACAAGAGCGATCCGAGGAGGAGAGGATTCAGAGCAGGGTTGGGGTTTAGGGTTTTGGGTTTTTAGGGTTTAAGGTTTAGGGTTGGGGTTTTTAGGGTTTAAGGTTTAGGGTTTTGGGTTTTTAGGGGTTAAGGTTTAGGGTTGTGGTTTTTAGGGTTTAGGGTTTAGGAGTTTAGGAGGAGAGAGTAGAGCAGCGTTGGGGTTTAGGGTTGGGGTATTTCGGGTTCAGAATTTTCAATTCAAAGTTTAGGGCCCATACTATACTGACTATCGTTGACTATACTCGGTTTTAGTATAATTTGGTATCTACCATACTTGCTACAACTATAACATGAGTGGCCAGGGTTCAAACCTTGAAGGCCCTCACCTCTAAACGCTGGCCTTCAGCCCACGACACCTCGGCAAGGATGGATTTCCTCCGATTCCTCGCTACTGGCATCCTTGAAGAGGACACGGGAGCCAATGTAGGGATTGAGGTTTGGCAAAGTTCTACTCAGGGAGTCAGGGTCAGGTAAGGGGTCCTCAATATGAAAGTCCTTAACTAAGCAATACCTGTGCGATCATGGTAGGTTCTAACGCAGTTCTTGTACCAACTCCTCCGAATTCGAGGGTTGTTCAAGTCGAGTTTCAAGCTCGGCTGTTCGCTTTCAAGGTTCCGAGTGTAATGCAGAGGCCTAATAATTACCTATACAATGTTTTGGGGAGGGGGGGGGGGGTTCCTGACTATATTCATAGTATACTGGGCCCCAAAACCCTATTCCAATTGTTAAGGCGCCTACAGTAGCTCAGTTCAGCCTCTGCTCTCGGCAACAGGGCAATGCAAGCCCTCCAAGATCCGCTCTCCTCTTGTAGATTTGGGTAGTTCTCTAGATTGGGGTCCCTCTCAGGGTCCTTTGTACGTGGGTGCCGTACTATTTTGGGGGAGCGAAAAAAGAGATCCAAATTTAGAGAACCACCCATATTATGGGGACACTCGTGATAGGATTGGGGTTCCTTTAGGTATAGGATTGGGATGGGGGTTTGTGGCATAAATTGGTCTAGTGTAAACACCGTATTGACCCCGAAACCCTAAACCGTGAACCCTAAATCCTAAATCCTACCCTAAACCCTAAAACCTAAACCCTAAATAACCCTCTTAGCCCTCCTAAGCCGTAAACCCCTAAACCCTGAGGAGGAGGGAAAGGCGGATAGGAGCCCAAACCGTGGGAAAGGGGCATCCCGGGGAGCTCCAAGAGGTTCGTTGGCAGGTTTGAAGACATGAGAAGTCGGGGATCCCCCAAAACTTGTTGCCTTAAGGTTTAGGGTTTAGAGTTTTAGGGTTTAGGGGTTTAGGATTTAGGGTTTAGGGTTTAGGGATTAGGGATTTAGGGTTTAGGGATTTACAGTTTTGGGGTTTGGGCTTTTTTATGGGTTATATATACCCTGCAGATAACGGGGCATGGCCTACTATTCTGTAGGGCTACGAGAAGGCACTAAACCCTCAAACCCGAAGCCCATCATGATTCATCGAAGCCCCGGTATCAACCGGCAAGCTTCTGGCAAGGTCTACGGAATATGGCTTAACCTGAGCTATCGCCATGCCCGGGCTTACTAGGCTTCCTATACGGGTTAGTATCAGGGTTGCCACAAGGGTCATTATGAGGGTTCCGACAAGGGTTATGCAGCCATCTACCCTGAGTCCTTGCTCAAGTTCCCGGAGGCCTGGACTCCAAACTCGAAGACTTTTCCTTTGCGGGTTTAGGGGTTGAGGTTAGGCGCCCAAGGCTTGCGATCTGAACTTGGGGTTGGGGGTGAGGGATTTTGGGGTTTGGGAGACCTTGTGACGCAAGATCACCCAAACCGCCAGGACTGGCGCTACTGCCCATCCAGTTTGGGCATCATTGGCCTTGTCGAAGGACGACTGGGTGCGTGCTGTGTAGTGCGACGGTATGAGCCTCTCAGCTGGGTCTTTATAGGGATTGCGTTGATTGCGGTTTAGGGTCTTAGGTTGAGGGGCTTCGGGATTGATGATTAGGGTCGAGGGTTTTAGGGCATGACCTAAACCAACTCCGTGCTTTCAAGAAGAAGCGCAGTGAAGGGGTAGCGGTAGAGGGCTCGGCAGACTCATGCGAGGGGTGCACAAGAAGGAGTACTGTATTGGCAGCCTATTCCGAATGATCACCAACCAAACCCCTGAGTGTTGAACCCCAAACCTTCGAGCCTAAACGCTGTAATGAACCCTAAATCCTACAACCGAGCCCTTATGGGCCCTTAGCCCTATACCCTAAATCCGGGCAAACCTCGCGCCCTAAGCCCTATGAGCCCGCTTAGCCTCTAAAACCCAAACCCTGAGCATTGAACTCCAAGCCGTGAACCCTGCAAACCTTCTGCTGAAACACAAGGAAACAACCTAGGTGCCCCAGTAGTACCCTTTTACCTTTTTTCTTTTTGGGTCCCCTTATTAAAACGGAATAGTAGGAAAAAGGGTACCCTTATTATTAAGGGCCTACTGGGGAACCTAGCAACTGAACCCAAGCCTGATCCCTGATCCCTAAACCCCATAAACCCTCCCCTTGAAAACGGAAAACAATTGAACCTAAGACATCTAAACCCCAAACCCTACACCCAACACCCTTAAACAAAAGAACCCAAGGCATGGCTACACCACGGAGCCGCGAAGCTGGGGAGAGAGGCTTCACGCGAAACTGCTGCCCTTCTGGTCCCTGCTGCGGTGCAACAGGTGGGTTTAGGGTTTAGGGTTTTGGGGGGTGTAGGGTTTAGGGTGCAGGGTTTAGGGTTTAGGGTGTTGGGGGTGGGTGTTAGGGTGTTAGGGAGCGTCTTAACAGCGAAGTGTTTTTCGAAGTGGTGTTCAGAGCAGGCTTCAGGGTTTTCACGCAAAGCCCAACTGGACCCTAGCTGACCTACCGTTGTTACAGTTGCGGCCTCCGTTTAGGTCATGTCAAACGCTAAGAACAGGCTGCAGAGTCCACTCACACCCATGAGGTCGCCTCGGGTGGGGTCTAGGGTTTAGGGTTTAGAGAGGTCTGAAATGATATGAACCTGGGGATCCAAAAACCCGCTGTTTTAAGGGTTATGCCCTCTAATTAAGGGGGTCATAACCTGCTATTTTGTAGGGTGTGGGGATACAAGAAGGTCTCGACACGCGAAACACTCATAGCACTTAGCAGTTGGGGCGGTCAGGTGACTGGGGATCTGCAACCCAAAGCTTCTAAGGCCCCCGAAGAAACAAGCGCAGGACGATGCCAGAGCAGGGCATTCTGGATCAACAAGGCCTTTTGGGCTAAATGTTGGTACGAACAAACCCCTGGTCCCCCCCTTAATCCCGAGACCCTACTCCCTAAACCCTAAACCCTCAACCCTAAACCCAAATCCTAAACCCTAATCCCTAAACCCTAAACCATAAAGCAAGAAGATCCAGATGACGATCCCTTTCTCTTGTGGTTCGTTGGGCTGTGAGTCGGCTTTTGGGATGTTCGATCGCCGTGTTTTCCGGGCTCGGCGCCATGGCAGGGTCGGGTAACGTAGGAACCTGATTAAGAAACCCTGGGCCTATAACCCCAAAATAGTAGGATTCATATGAGGAACCCTAGTAGAGGCTCAGGTTCCTACATTACCCTTTGTTTTGGGTTTAGGGGATTTTAGCATGGAGGGCTTGTCATAGACTCTTCTTGCTTTCAAAAGGGGAGGTGCTGATTCCATGTTACTCAAGCAGGGAATGCAAGCTTCTGTTCCTAATCATGCTGCTCGTTTCAGTTGTCAGACATGTAGCGTCGACAAGAATGCTGATGTTGTGCAGCATATGTCCCTTGCCTTCAACAGCTTTCGGACAGCCGCCGACCGGAACCCACCACCCTGCTATAGGGGCCTAAATACTTACCTATACTTTTTCGGGGGGTTCCTTATTATAAGTATGGTATAATGGGCCCCAAAACCCTATTCTAATTATTAAGGCCCCTATACTATAGTACCTTTGTAGTATCCCTTATAGTATCCCTTACAGACGCCCTTAAAGGAACCCTTTTCTAAATTATTAAGGCCCCTATATTACACCCCTAAACAAGAGACCCTATAGACCCGAAACAATTACGAACCGTCATTTTCCAAAGGCGCACTAAGGGCCTCAAATCCCTGAGCGGCACAACGTTGAATCCTTTGCCCGAAAGTCTTACCTTAAGGCTCAAAATAGCCCAAAAGCCTTATGTACTATGGTCTTTGGGCCCAAAAGCCTTAAATTATGAGTCCTTAGAGCCCAAGGGTTAGTGAAGCCAGCAACAAACTCCAAGCCCCCCAAACCATCAATCCTAACGCCCAAGTGCGCTCGAAACACTGAATCTAGTCGGCCCCAAACCATTCCCCGAAATGAGGGTGCTGATTCAGTTTTTGCGTGCCGCCTCGTGGCTGACTCTCCGAAGAATGCATTGGGGAAGCTTAGACTTACTTCTAAACTCTAAAGCCAAGCTTAAATCTTTTAACCCTAAACGGAAAACCCAAATTTCCGAGGTTTCCTCCATCGCACTTATGGCCCTGAGGGTGTCGACACTCAGCTGCGGCTGCGAAGGAAGAAGTATGCTGCCGTGCCACACCTCTGCGTGCAGCTCAACCGAATCGCTGGTTCGGCTTGATGTCTTAAGGTTTGGGTTTAGTTAGTGGTTAGGGTTTGGGGTTGGGGTTTCTGGTGGCTGTTGGTTGGAAGCCAGGGCTTCAGGTTTCACGTGTGTGAGTTAGGGCATTTGATTTTTGGGTTTTTGTGCTAGACTGGGCTTTGGAGCACGATACTTTAATACTTTGTTTCTTAATGGAACCATTCTGAAATAAAAGTGTATACTTTTTCCTCCCTGGTTACTTAAAAGCCCAGTAGACTGGAAGCCTCAGGCCCGAACGTCCGAAATGCCGAGATTGGAATCGCGCGCTTCAGCACATCCCAAGGTCCTAAGTGAAGTTGGGGCTTGCAGGGCTTCAACCGCACCCACGAGCAACGCAGATTTCACCAGGTCGTTGATGATGGTGGACCCGGCTTTTCAAGGACAAAGGGAACTAAAGAACCTCGTGCATATTTGGGAGCTTTCGAAAATAGGGGACCCTGACCCTAATATCGTACCCGAAATGGTAGGATCCTTATTAGAAGGACCCCAAATAAGGTATCCCTAATTTTCGGAAACTCCCGATTTCGAACCTCTCGACATCAGCACATCCCAAGATTGCTACCCATGGCGTCTCTGTGCACTTTCGACTCTTTGAGCCCCTACATAAGAAGCCCCTTCCTCTGAACGCCCCAAGAGGATCCTACGGTTGATGATATAAGTCCTGCATTATCTTATTGGCCCTAGACTTCGGGAACGACGGTATATTCCTCACTATGGGTAATGCAGGCTTTATATCATCACCCGTATCATATTCCTCATGATGGGAGAGGAGCATTGAGGAGTTGAGGAGTTTATCATTATGGTTTCGAGAGCCATTGTTTTTTTTCACGAGTGCGGTTATGGGTTTTGTGAGAACTGTTCAGGGCTTCATGGGAGACTGTTAGAGCATTCACCTAGAGTACCCAGCCAAGGTACTTTAACAAGAACGGTATGGTTCAGGGTTATTTCCTTTCAAGGCTAAGCTGGATACTCTAGATAGGTAGGCCCGTGTTTAAGGGGCTGAACTGCCAATATTGAAAGAGGAGTCGCCGCCCGAAGACAGGCCTGTCTTCTCTGAAAATCCCGGAGAACGACCTTGCTCTGGTAAGAGCCGTAATCCCTGAGTCAAGCACTCTGAATCGGCCCAAGCCACAGCATTGCATGTAGGGTGCTGAATCTTAAACCCACTGCTAGAGTCTAGAGATGCATCATTATGCCGTTCACAGACTGTCGCAGGAATGGGTCTCTGCGGCCAGACGATGAGAGCGGTGTGTCGTGCCGCTGATCAGCAGCGTCTCCCGTGCTACTTAGAAACAGGCCACTGTTCTCGGACTGCCATACGGGTTACATTTACTGTGTCGACTAGCTTTCACTCTTGATGCCTTCCCTAAACCGTAAACCCTAGCTCAGCTAGACTGCACGAGGCACGAGCCTCGACCACTTCAACAGACACATGCTGACGAGAAACACCACCCCACCTATCTTCATTGGGATGCATCGTGCTTTTGATGTCCTCTAAACCCTGAACCGTAAACTCAAAAACCCTACTAAACCTTACTAAACCCTACTAAACCCTAAGCCCTGAACCCTGAGCTGCTTTCAGCTTTCCTATATCTCGCCGCCAAGGCAATCTCTCCTTACTGGCTCAAAACCCAGAAATCTCGAACCGTACCTGTGCTCTCCATCGGCGTTGCTACTTTGGAATTTCCCAAAGGCCCCAAAGTAGTTCCTTTTGGGGGTTCATAAATAGAATTCTATAAGGTAATCCCAAAAAGGAACTACTTTGGGGCCTTTGGGTAACGTTCAAGACGGATAAACCTAAAACCCACCGTTTTAGGGTTCCTTACTACGCCTTCTATATACAATTCATTCAGAAGGTAGGTTCTTAGGGCCGTAGGTAAGGCCGCAACCGTAAACCGTTCCCCGGGAGGGGGCCGCAAGAACGCGGCTGTCTATGAGCGATTCGGATTCAAGGTGGCCGAGCAGCTTCTTGCCATGCAGGTTATTTCTGGCACCTAATAACTATAGGGCTCTTGGTCACATTGGTTCTGTTTTTGTTTTTCACAGGGGAGTAGAGGTGTTGCTGGAACAGGGTTTTGAGACATAATCCAGTTTAGCCATGTGGGCAGCTATGGCGGGTGCCTGAGAAGCAGAAGACTGGGTTCGCGACGAGGCTTGCCGTGCTGGCGCAGCCTCGCCCTGCGAAGACCAAGGCCAAGACGTCCTCTGCCAAGACTCCTGCCCAGAAGGTGCATCTCAAGGCTTGGCCTACCTCGTGGGCTCGCCTTGTCTGCAACAAAGGCCCATGCATACGCTTCCATACCGATAAGTGTCGAAGTGAATCTTGCCGTTTTTCACACAACCGTCCCATAATCATGCGGAACAGTCTGCCATGCGGCAATTCCCGATTCTGAAAGACTGCAAAGCTTCAGCCCGATCCAGACCCAGCTCAACCTGATCAACGAGACATATGGGCGGGGATACGACGTGGGCTCCACCATTGCGCAGCCAATTGCAGCAGGATCTGCAAATCCTGCATTGACAACGTCGGCGACCACACATGTCAACCAGGTCGCGAGCAACATTGCTGTGATGGATGCTGCCAGCGACGTTCAAGTGACGATTGCTTGCAAGTGCTGATCGATTGCTGCATTTTCGCAGAACATAAGGGGTACTGTTACAATCAATTCCGGCCCCCATAGTAGTAGTGGTTTGGGCTTTAGGGGCTTAGAGCTACATTGTGTGGTTGAACAGGATTTTGTGGGGCTTCACGGTTTTGCGGGCATGGGGCTCTACATGTACGGCTTAGGTTCTGTCTGAGGTACAGCAGCCGATCGCTTGTGGCGTTCGCTCTTGGAAGTGCGCGGTTCAGGGCTTTAAGTTTAGGTCTCTCGGCAGGGGAGGTGCAGACCTTAACCCACCAGAACCAACTTGGTGAAAGGCTCCCGAAAAAATCCATCTAGGGTGAACAAGAAGAGCCTGCAAAAAATGTAGGGTTTGGGGTACTTAGAAATACTGTTTAATCTTTGGTTCCTTTAATCCCTAAGAAACAGCTAAAAATACAATTTTTGCTAGGGGTCTAAGTTCAGTAGAGGTTAAGGTAGGGGTCAGGGAGTCTGAAGGCGAAGACATTGCTTTCCGCCTGGCTTATCAACGGCCAAACCCTATGGGTCAGAGTACCTACTAACCATATACTCTCCCAAATGGTAACCTACATAACTACTATCCGAAACCTACGGACCTAATTTTCGGGTCCTTTGGACCCTTAGGGAAAATTTAAGACACCAACGCGTTAATGGTAGGGTTTGGCACACCGTTTCTTCAGGTATCTATCTATCCGAAGCACGAGACCCTTGACCCTAAACGCTAGACCCTATATCCTATACCCTCGACCTGAAGAGCCGTAAGTCCAAAACCCTAAACCCTAAGTCCTGAACCCTCAGGAACAGGATAAATAGAATTGTGTGAATTTCGCTTCGAACTGCCCAATCCCAAAATCAACAATGAAAAGCAAAAAGCAAGAACCCGCTCAAAACGTTTCGATCAAAACCCCGGACCCAAACCCTATACAATTTCTACAAACCTAAACCCGAACCTAGCCGTAAGGTTTGGTTGCACCACTGACGGTCACGGATCCTTCGACGAGATCTATGCAATGACCCGTGCCATGCCCCAAGGCCTGGGGCTTTCTGGAGAGCTCCAGACCGCCTAGTTGTTTCGGATTGAGGGATTTAGGGTTTAGGGATTCAGAATTTAGAGTTTAGGGGTTTAGGGTTCAGGGGTTTATGGGTGTAGGGGTTTAGGGGTTGAGGGAAGGGTTAAGGGGTTTACAGAAATTGTTAAGGGTTTGGGTGCCAATAAGTTTCGAGCGAAACGTTTTGAGCGAAAGTTTTTGAGCGAAAAGTTGCCTTTTTGAGCTTGGCTGAGCCAGGAGGCTTGAGTGTGCCGGTTCAAACCGAAAGTTTGGGCTAGGCGGGGCGCTTTGCGGACTGGGATCCGCTATCGCAGCGACCTGCTCGGAAAGCTGGGCCATCGAGNCGGGCTGGGGGGTGGGGGCGAGGTGGGCGTGGCTGATTGGGGCTGGGGCTTTGAGTGTGGTTGGGTTTGAAATTCACAGTTTAGGGCTTAGGGAGGTTCAACGCAAGCAACGACAAGCAATTTCTATTTATTTCTTTCTTGTTTCTTGAGGGTTTAGGGTTTGGGGTTTAGGGTTGAGAGGGTTTAGTGTTCATGCAGCATTGCTTGATGTAGTGCTTTAAATGTGGTAATGCTCCATACTTCGAGCTGAATCTGAGTATATTGGTCCAGATACAACCCTGACCCGTTAAACTTTAAACTTTAAACCCTAGCTACTATGATCCAAGATATTGCTCGGTAGTGAGGCGTTCTTGGGCTCTTTCAGCTTTCGGGTGAGCTTTACAGCTGGGGCCGTCTTAGGCCCGAAGTTGCGACCCTGCTTGAAGGTTTAGGCTTTACCTTTAGGCTTTACCTTAACCCCGAACAACCTACTGCTTTAAGGACTTATATAAGGAAATCATAATAAGGAACTCAAAAAAAGTAGGTTATTCAGGGTTTAGGAGTTAGGGCTTAGGGGGTTTAGGGAAGGTCCCCGGGCAGCGAAGATGGGCTTTTGTGATGCTTCACGTAGATATTCTCACAGGGCCTCAACTGGAGAATGGTCATCTAAGAGCGGATAGTGTCTATGGAGGAGTCTAGGCCCGAGCCCCCTGAACCCTAAAGCCAAAAAGCCTGAAAGACCTCAACACAAGCCTAAATCCCGAAATCTTAGACCCCATTCAGCCATATGCCAGAATTTCTCAATCGCCGAACCCCGGAACTAAGACTATGTTCTTATGATCCCAGAGAGGACCCTACCCGTTCGCGAGGCACTGAAGGGGTTTAGAGATTCAGTGTAATGGGGTTTAGGACGTTGGGTTCTGAGCCGTTCCAGGTTTCTGAAGATTTCGCACTCCAGACTTGGTTTTGGGGAACATTTAAAGCTCCACGGCGAACTATAGTTAGCCACTTAGTCATGTACAGTTAACCCTAGAAGACGCGTATCACCAGCGAGGGTACAGGCAGTTTGGGGAGATAGCCAAGACCTTCACTGGGGCCGTGATGCCTTTCAACGGTGTACATCCATGGAGACCCGTTCTGAGTTGGGTTCCGCTTCTGCCGGGTCCTTGTAGAACCCAAACATTCCTAAGTGCCTATATGGGGAATACTTCCCCAAACCATAACATTTATTCCTACTTTGGAAACCCTACTTTCTATCACATCGGTACTTCCAGGACCCCCCCCAATGGCCCTTTAATGGAGCCCTTATGGTCCTTAATAGTGGGTATTAGAGGGTAGTTGGGGGGTCAAAATTTGTACCCTTTGGGGAAGACCAAAGGGTCGCGACGATGTGAAGCGGTACTCGGCTTCGGAGTATTGGGATCTCTGGAGAGAGACGTTTCCAGTGTTTAAGTGAAAAATTGTTTCAATTCTGTCCGACATGGGCCTAAACCTGAAATACCCTAGACCTTAGGCTCGGCCTTCAACCCTACACCCTAAAGTTTGAACCCTAACCCCCAAACCCATTAACCCGAAACCACGAATCCTTGCCTTTCCCAGAAGGGAAAACGCTAAACCCTAAACCGAAAAAGAGGCCAGGCTTGTCGTCCCAGGATTTGGGATTCAACCCGTTCTGAAATCTTGCGGAGAGTCCTGGACCCCAAGTAACCTACCCTTTTTAGGGTTCTCTAATATGATTTCTTTATATACGTCCTTAAGAAGGTAGGTTTCTCGGGGTTAAGGTAAACCCTTAACCGACAGGAACCTCTGTTTGTTCATTCGGTTCTTTCTTCAACTCGCATGCCCATCCTTGGCAAACTGCCATGTCTTTCGTCGGACAATATGTAGACCGGATGCTCAAGGTAAACCAAGGAAAGCAAAGGGCAGACTCAAACTTAAGTTGGCTTGTTTACGAAGGGGCTTGATCCAACAAGTTCTTGGTGTTGGATTCGTCTGCCGGCTATGCGCAGATTCTAGGTTTTTCAGTGGTTTTGCTAGATTAAGACGCCATGGCTTACTTGAGCTCATCATTTTTGAAAGCCTCTCTTGTTGTTTCTCTCTTCCGAGGCTGCTTGACCTCGTTGACATGTCTCCTGAAGCTTCCAATGCCAATCGATCCTCCTGCTTCAAGCAGGTTGTTAAACCATAAATCTTAAACCCCCTTAAGATCCCAATACCCCTTAATTAAGGAATATACCTTAAATCACAATATTAAGCCCCGTATAGTTTAAGGTATATTCCTGAATTAAGAGGTATTGGGATCTCTGGGCCGTAGCCGTAGGGCCCAAAGTTCAGTCAGACCTTCGACCCCAGACAGGAAGCTTTGCATCTGCCGCAGGAGGCTTTTGTCCTCTTGCCCGGCAAAGTTTCAACGCGCCAATTTTCTTGTCGGGGCTTCAGAAGTCTCGACCTTTTCGGCATCCGGTGGGAGTTATGATGCCTCCTGAAACAGGTTGGATGGAGAGATCGGTAGATAGATTGACTGATTGATCGGTAGACTGATTGTTAGACCAATATCTGAATATGCAAACATATGCAAGTCTTTATATATATAATATTTCATATTCGGCATATAAAAATCGATAGATATATAATGATATCTATACAAATATTTCATAAGAATGCATATTCATAATATTCGTGACGAGAAACAATTCTTGATAATTCAAAAACTCTTAGCCCTACAAATCGATACTTATTTTTATTTATAAAGATATATATTTCAACATATATTCATGAAATATAATGGAAGATGGATTTTATTAATTGTATATTAATATTTGAGAATTATTTATTCATCTCGATTTAAGAGAAAATTAAGAATAAATTATGAATTTATTTATTTATATTTATGAATAGATATTTTTCAATACTTCGTTGATATAGAATATTTCGTATTATATATAAAATATTTTTGTATTATAGAATTTTTACAATTTGGGCGGGGTTTAGGGTTTAAAATATAGATTAAGGTGAATTTTAACAGGAATAGGTGTTGTTATGTTATAAGATTTACGGCTTGCGAAGGATGCAGAGTGTCGGTTGACGGCTTCGGGGTTTAGGCTTTTAGGGCTTCTNTTGCTGACGGATATGATACCAGAAGCCGACAGTATCTCTATATCTATCCTCCTATTATTTCTGTTTTTTTTCTATTTTTTATCTATCTCTCTTTCTATTTTATTCTCTTTTTTTTCGTTATATTTCTGTCTATTTTATATTTATTATATTCTCGACGTTATCGTCTCTATATTTATTGTACTCTCGACATTCTCTCTCTTATTCTTACTCGCTCTCTATCTCTGGGGCGTTTCGTATTTTATATTTTTCTAGTTTTTGCTATTTAGTTATTCTCTCTCTCTCTTTTATTCTTATTCGTTCTCTTTATCTCTCTCTTTTCGTCTCCTTAATATCTCTAATATTATCAGCACCAATAACAATTCCACTATTAATATCGCCACTAACAAGAAGAAGAACAATCATAATTCTAACACTAATAACAACTACATTTATCTTCTTCTCTCTTCTCTGATCCCCTCTCGCTCGCGCTCTCTCTCTCTCTCTATAATAAATCAAACCTAAATTTGTCGTTAGAGACGCCGGGGTTGATGGGGTCCCACAAACCCACGAAAATCGTCGAATTTGCCGGTGAATGCTTATTTTTCTGGCAACCATCCTTGAAAAATCTGAAATTTGCGTATTTCTGACTCTCGTAGCCGTTGAAATAAAGGGAACCCGGAGATCCACCCGAGGCATAATATCAATGGCATATTTTATAAATAGAATTTGAATATAGAAAATCAAGGCCCAATTTGCCGCTACAAACGCTGAAATTAATAGAGATCCGCAGGTCCACGAAAATCATCGCATTTATAAGAGAAAATTCTTTTTTATAGTAGCCATTATTGAAAAATTTTAGTTTTTCCATATTTCTCGCTATCGGAATATTTTATAAGCAGAAATTGGTATTAGAAAATCACACCCAAATTCTTCATTATAGATTTCGAAATTGGTGGAGACCTGCAAATCGCCGAAAATCATCGAATTTGCCGGTTTGAATTGGTTTTACTGCACATCCTACACTCGAAATGCCTTTCGCATCGGAGTGGCCGATATTTCGTGCATATATGAGGGATAAGAAGGACAATATACTTATTCTATATTCGAAGCACTTTTCGTATCGATACAGGCGAGTTAGTTGCCTGAAAATCAAGAAAAAGGGGTATATTCCCTAATTTCACTAGAATATCAAAGAATTGCGCGGTTTAGTGCGCGACCAAGCATCATTCTAAATTTCAAGATCTCATATATTTACCCTACAAATCCCTATAATAAAACCTACAACCCCATACCTCGAAACCTCAAAGCCCTACGGCCTCCAAAAACGAAATTAATAAATCTAAATATATATCTATATATAAAGCAACCACGAACCCAAATCCGAATCGGATTCGAAGCAAAGCGAAGGTAATATTATTCTCTTTCTCTCCCTCGTAATTTGGTCTTTTTCTACGTTTCTTCGTGAAAACCTTTTGAATGGTTGTCTCGATTAAAATCTTGGGTATTTTAGTGTCGCGAGCGTTTCTCTACCGGTACTAAAATGTCGGAGGGCTTGATAAATTTTAAGATATTTCGTAGTTTTAAAATCTTCTAAATTTTAGTAGGTTTGGAAGGATATTCTCGTAGGGATTCTTTAGCGGAGACTCTAGTATAGTATTTTTGAGTGAAATTAAGTATTAGTCGTATGTTAGGGTTCGTATCCGGTTAGTATTTACGGGTTCGTGTCTAGGTCGTGTCTACTTTAAATATATATAAAAAGAAAAATTATTAATAATATTTTCTTATACTAATATATATTCCTATAATATATCGAATTAAATAAAAATACAAAAATTTATATATATATATATATGTATTCTGAAACCGAAAGAATATATATTATTATCTATTTCTTCGAGAAATCGAAATTAATTCATTATATTTTTCTCCATATATATATATAAAGAATATTTTCTATATCTAAATATTTAACGAATTTGTTCGAATATAATATCAATAAATTACATGATCTATATTTCTAATAATGTAATCAGAAATAATCTTGGAATATTCTCGAAGATATCAGATCAATAGTAGTGGCGTTCTGCCACTCTATCTTTCGGGGGGTTGTAGGTGTGGTCGCGGAACAACCGATGATCGGGATTCAGGGAAAAAACGGTATTCGGAATTGCAATAGTATCCCTAGAAATGGGGCATATAGGGCCTGTATCGCTACAAGTAGGGGAATTTTTTGACTCGGATCTATTATGCCTGGACCAATGCAAAAAAAATCAGCATTCAGCGATGATCACCTTTTTTGAATTGCTTGTCGACCTTTATTATCCTTTATTTAGACTTGGAGATATTCGTGGCACCCGATCATACCGTTTTAAATCAGTTTAAACATTCCAGGCAAAGGTACGCGGCGGTCCACATGTCTTTGCACATGATGCCATGCCGAGCCAAGCCTGGCAAGAAGGTTGGAGAGAGGCTCAAGAGAGAAGATCCTAAACCCTAAACCCAAACAGGAATTTAACTTACATTCTGCCTAATTTGGGGACAGGGTTCGTGAACAAGTACTGCAGAAAACCGAGATTTCCACTCGTCTTTGCTTGTTTCATCCTTGCATGGAATGGAGCCTTTCACGTCATTCAAGACCGAAGGCCTTCTTTGATCTGCTTGATTTGCTCGTTGTCTCACTCCATCAGGAGCAATACTGGGCCGAAGACAAGTATGCCTGCCCAATCATACTGGTAAGCAGGGCCCGATAAGACTGGAACTAGGCCGGCGCACGAACGTGATTTACAGGGTTTTGCAGTGAACGGTTTAAATGCTTCAACGCAACCCCAGTCCCTAAATCCAGTTGGTTCCGTTCTTTTGCTTGGGTCTCCCAATTTTATGAGGCCTCGACCCTGACTCTCAATCACCCCATCACATGTACCGCAAGCCTGAGGATTTAGGTGTCAAAGGAAGCCTAAACCCTAATAGACCCTAAACCTGAGAGTGTGAGCGCCCTGAAGCCCGAACACAGCGAAAGCCCCACCACTCCTTCATTCAGGAATGGTGCTGGGTTTACTTACTACCCCAATAAGCCACAGAAAAGAAAGGTTAAACTTTCCGATTCCTACCAAACCATAAGAACCTAAAAAGTTTAAAGGTTAAATAGTGGGGATCTAAGCTAAGCGACTGGGCTCTCCCGGAACCCGAACTGCTGAATTCATCTCCGACTCCAGTTGCAAAGCTCTCAGCCCGATCGAGCCCAAGAGGCTTAATTAAAGCTCTGCAGGTGTAGGGCTTAATTTATATACCTACTTGTGTATTTATTAATGCTATGGAAAAAGCAAATCATATCCTCCCGCCCCCCCCCCCCTTGAGATTGACGGGTTCAGTGTTAATTGGCTTGAGACTTAGTGGTGGGGATCGGGGTTGGAATTTGGGGCTTCCGGCTGAGGATTGAAAGGGGGGGGGGGCTTGCATGCATCAAGCAGATGCTTGAAGTACAGGCTTTCGCGATCTTTCGGCGTAAGTTTCGACACATGGCCTTTGGTGGCAACAATCACAACAAAGATACAACATCCCTAAACCCTAAACCCTAAACCCAAACTCTAAACCCCAATATCAGCGACAAATACCTCCCAGGCCAACCTCTGTAGCTTTGATACCCTTCAACACTCACTAAACCCTAAATCCTGAAACACCCTAAACCCTAAACCCTGAACCCTAAACCCTAAACCCTAAACCCCTAAACCCTAAACCAACAGCAAGGCAAGGCCTCGCCTAGCCCTTGGAAGATGCCTGCACAGATTGCTTAGGAGTTTAGGGGTTTAGGCGTTACAGTTCTGTGGTTTAGATATTCAGGGTTTAGGACTTTAGGGGCTTAGGTTTTCAGGTTTAGCGCTTTGGGTTTTGGTTTGAGGGGTTCAGGATTTGAAGCCCGGGGGTGTGTGATTCTGGTACATGACCTGTTGGACTGGGTGCCTTTGGATCTGGAGCCTGATGCAGGGAGGGTTTTCTAAAGAGATAGCCCCTACTTATGCCCCCAAACCCGAAACCCCCAAACCCTTAACCGTAGGAGCATCAAGCCCCTACTTGGGGGCTGCTTGGGTATCCTCCCGAACCTAAACCCTAAACGCAAAAACCCTACTACACCTTAAACCGTAAAATCCTAAACCCCGGATTCTTCCAAGATCTGCACCTTGCCAGCGGCGATGTCGGCCCACGACTTCGTGCTGGAGTCACTGGGCCCTGGCTCGCCAATATCTTTCTGTGTTGGTTTAGGGTTTAGGGTTTAGGGGTTTGTAGAATTTGTAGAGTGTAAGGTTGAATTTGTTTTTTTTAGGGCCTTTCCCGTTTTTGAAGTAAGGTTTAGGGGCCAGGGCTGGGCGGGGCTGGGCTCGAAGGTACACGCTCAGACGTTGTAGTACGGTTTCTTGCTGCTTTGTTTGAGCCGGGCAGCTCGGGGTTTGGGCAAGGGAAAGGTCAGTGTGTTGCCAACGAAGAGGGTTGTTGGGCAGGGGGAAGGTTCGAGAAGGGGGGTTTGTCGCGTGCGCGGGAGAGGGCAGGGGTGGGGGGGTTGCTGGCTACCTGAGGTCAGAAGCGGGGCGGGGGTGGCGGCGCGACTTTGTTCACACAGAATTTCAACTTACTTATTGCGCGAGGGTATTTAGAGGCAGGGTTTTTCTCTCGAATGTGTCTGCACCCATCCCCGAGAAAACTTCCCAAACCGATTTTGTGAGTGCTGCTCATTGAGGAGTGGAGTTGCTAGCATTCGCTTGAGTTTGGGGACTAGACGGTCTAGGGGTTTAGGGTTCAGGGTTTTGGGCTGGAGGCAAGGTGTTTCGAAGGCTTCCAAAAGCACTTAAAGTGTGACCCTAGGTTCAAGGCCCCCGCCCCGCCCCGAACTCCAAACCCGAAGCCCGAAAGCCCTCGAATCCCCGATTTTGCCGAAGCCGAACCTGGAGGGGGGGACGGGGGTTTCGGGTGACACCCGAAACCCCACCCCCATATATCCCTGAACCGTGGGTCCCGAGATCCCGGCGACGTTCTTTGTCTTCCTCGGCTGCGTCTCGCTTCCAGACACAAATGCAAACACTGCGATTGCCAACCGCTCGTTCTGGACACTAACCTTAAGGCTCTAAGGACTCATATTTTCAGGCTTTTAGGCTCTTTTGAGCATAGGGGTGAAGAATGAAGCCCTGCTTTCAATCGGTGCTGTTGCTTAAAGTCACATACATCGGCATGATGACGTGGATGCATACCTGCTTGCATACATGCTCTTGCTTGCATACAAGCCTGGAGCCCATGAAAGGAGGGTGTTTGGAGGTTTCTGTCTGAGGGCTGTAGCTCGAAAGACAAGCTTCACCCTAACCCTAACCCTACGGGTCCAAGTATTCAATACAAAAGGACTTTTGGGCCGGTTTAGGTACCAAAAGCCATACCTAAGGACTACTTGGACCCTTAGCCATCATCGAGTTACGCTATGCTAAGACCAGGGGTGCGTCTTGAAGGGGTGTAGGGGTTTACCGGTTTACCCATAGGCCCCAAAGTAGTTCCTTTTTGGGATTACCTTATAGAATTCTTAAAATGAACCCCAACAAGGAACTACTTTGGGGCCTATGGGTATGCATCAAAACAGAAAACCCCCAAACGTCTGAACCCTAAAGAACCTGAATCTGAAATCCTTCACCCACGTCTGGACAAGGGCCAAGGAACCTCACAGAAAAGGGCCGAATGACCTAAAGCCCACCTTGAGATCCCAATACCCCTTCATTAAGGAATATACCTTAAATCATAATCTGAAGCCCCCTATAGTTTAAGGTATCATTAAGGAATATACCTCAAATCATAATACTTTGAAGCCCCCTATAGTTTAAGGTACATTCCTTAATTAAGGGGTATTGGGATCTCTGAGCAATCCGGCTTCAGGCTTAGGCCTGTCAACCTTGACCCCAAACTCCAGCCCCACCTATACGGGTTTAGGGTTTAGGGTTTAGGACCTATACTCTCCATTGTAGTTCCTTTTGAAATTATTGAGGTTACCTTATAGGATCCTACATATAAAAACTGGTTAAACCCAAAAAAGGAACTACAATGGAGACTACCTAAACCCTGAAGCCCAAAACTCGCAGACCCAGGGCGTACTGCACGGTTTGAGGCCATGAAGCTACCCATAGGCTCCATAGTAGTTCCTTTTTGGGATTACTTTATAGAAGTCTAAATATGAACCCCACAAAGGAACTACAATGGAGCCTATGGGTAAGACAGACCCGACCTGAGATCTCAGGGGGCCCCGGCCTCTTCTTCAGTGGACTTTGCAGCCGCAGTTGTCTGCAGGGGGTTTCCGGTTTAGGGGTTTAGGGTTTAGGCTTAGGGATTTAGGATTCAGGGTTTAGGGGTTTAGGGGTTTAGGGGTTTCGGGTTTAAGGGTTTAGGGTCAAGCGTACAGGGCGATTCCTTTAATGGTCTTTTTTCAAAGATGTTCTACAATGACTACGATAATACAGGCAGTCAAGGATCAGAACAAAGCTTCGGGGGTGTGTGTCATGAGTAGCATAATTAGTGAAGTCGGGGCCATAAAGGGCATGCTACTAAAATTAATTCGGACCCCAATGTTGATCCCAGGGCTGCCTCAACCACAACTCTGGAAGACCTAAACCCGCCAGAGCAGATGGAACTCAAGAGTCAACGCTCCCAAAGGCCAAACTATACGCGAAGCCGCCCGAAACCCTAAACCCTAAACCTTTAAGGCTCGTAATCGAATCCCTTAGCCGGGACTTCTCCTAAACTCGCACAGTCCAAGACCCAGGAGAACGGAACACTCCGCACTCTCCAACGAGCAGTAAGAGGGGTGCTAAGGATTTAGGGTTTATGGTTCGGGGTGTAGTTCAGTGATGCTTAGCGACTCCTCCGGTTCGGGGGGTTTGAAGTTGTTCCTGCCGATTGTGGTTGGTTGTTGTCTCAGCCTTGGGCCACAGAGACCCCTATCCATAAAGCGCCTTTTACAAACTCGGATTGACCTTGCACCCCCTTAAACCCTACGAATTTTCTCAAATCCCCGGCGAGAATACACTCCAAAACCCTTGTAGGCCTTTTAGAACACCTGTACAGTAAGCTTATGGCACCATTTGAGTAGTGTTTTGTGTCATATGGGCGGCTCTCATCCTTGTAGGCTCTACGCAAACATATCTCGAGCCGGACTGGCCGACACAAAATTTGCAGTACACTTGTGTAGGACCAGCCCCAAAACCAGAAACCTCAAAACAAGCCCCACAACCCAAAACCCTAAACCCTAGATCCCTTTTGGGAACCTTTTTGGAAACCTTGTCGAATTCTAGAACCCCTTTAAAAGGACCCCTTGACTTTTTCGTAACCCTTATCGACTTATGGGAGTTTCCGAAAATAGGAGACCCCAATATATAGTACCCTAAATAGTAGGGTCTTGATTATATGGACCCCAAAAGAAGGTACCCCCTATTTTCGGAAACTCCCATATACCTAAACCCTGAAAGCCTACCCCGGGATTCATATACGGAGAATAAAGGCCCAAGGTTTCTTAATCAGGTTCCTACATTATCACTCCCTAAACCGTTAGAGAACCCTTTAAAGGAACCCTTGTAGTAACCCTTTAAAGGAACCCTNCTCCCTAAACCGTTAGAGAACCCTTTAAAGGAACCCTTGTAGTAACCCTTTAAAGGAACCCTAAGGTACCCCTGATTTTCGGAAACTCCCATATACCTAAACCCTGAAAGCCTACCCCGAGATTCATATACGGAGAATAAAGGCCCAAGGTTTCTTAATCAGGTTCCTACATTATCACTCCCTAAACCGTTAGAGAACCCTTTAAAGGAACCCTTGTAGTAACCCTTTAAAGGAACCCTNCTCCCTAAACCGTTAGAGAACCCTTTAAAGGAACCCTTGTAGTAACCCTTTAAAGGAACCCTAAGGTACCCCTGATTTTCGGAAACTCCCATATACCTAAACCCTGAAAGCCTACCCCGGGATTCATATACGGAGAATAAAGGCCAAGGTTTCTTAATCAGGTTCCTACATTATCACTCCCTAAACCGTTAGAGAACCCTTTAAAGGAACCCTAAGGTACCCCTGATTCTCGGAAACTCCCATATACCTAAACCCTGAAAGCCTACCCCGGGATTCATATACGGAGAATAAAGGCCCAAGGTTTCTTAATCAGGTTCCTACATTATCACTCCCTAGACCCTTAGAGAACCCTTTAAAGGAACCTATGTAGTAACCCTTTAAAGGAACCCTAAGGTACCCCTAGTTTTCGGAAACTCCCATATCGTACCACTCATCTCTGAGACCCCAGGACCCAAACAGGGCCCGCCTGAGCCTCCACAGGCGGCCTCGGCCCATGTGCTTAAAATTCACTCAAGGTCTCCCTATAAGCTTTGGGGTTCATAGGGGTTTGGGCTCAGGAGGTTGAGGGGTTTGAGGGGTTAGGGTTTTGGCGGTTCAGGGGTTTAGGATTTCGTGTCGCTATAAACCCCAAACCCCCTCTCTTCTCTCTCTGTCTCACTTCTCTCCTTAAATGTGTCTCCGAAAATTGCATCCCTGTCTCGCATATGAAGAGCTTCTGCGCACGGGCCGGCGGGTCCTGCTATATCAAACTTAACGTAGAAAGGTCGCGATTGTCACGGCACCACTAAACTGTACACGCCTCGGAACAAGGCCTACAAGCTTCTCCCCGAATATCGGTAACCGAAACCAAGCAATGTTGCACCCTCAGGCAGGTATGTATTTACAGTGTGTGTCCATCTATCTATACATCTGTCTATCTATTTACCTATCTATATGCACACACACCTATAGGATCGTTTTGGAAAATGTCACCCTCACTACCGCGTCCACATTGCCGGAAGCTTGCTTCTACTCCATAGCCCGACAGATGCAATGTTCCAGCACCAAACTCCGAGCGCGCAGGATTCCGAACCCAACATAGCGTTCTCCAAAAGGTCCCATTTGGGCCCAAATGGTCCCAATGGCTTACGCCCCATTTCTTACGTCCCCATCAGAGTGCCCTTGACCCAAGCCCTAATCCCTGAACCCTGAGCCCTAAAACCCAAACCCGAAACCCTAAAGCCCCCCGAAGCGCTAAACCCTAAACCCCCGAACCCCTAAACAACTCTAAACCCTAAACCCCCAAACTCTTAAACAACTCTAAACCCTAAACCCCCAAACCCCTAAACAACTCTAAACCCTAAACCCCCAAACCCCTAAACAACTCTAAACCCTAAACCCCCAAACCCCTAAACAACTCTAAGAAGCCCTAAGCTTGCCCTGACGCCTGTCAGGCCCGGGCCAGAACGAGGCCATCAGAGGCGGCGACCTTCACGCGTTCCCCACTTGGAGGTTCATGGGTAGTTAAAAGCAACCCAGAGGGTCCATATACACTCCTATTATGGAAAATAAGACACATTATATATTATATTACCAAGAGGGGCCAGTTAAAAGCAATTAGAACAGGGTTCCTTTTTGGGTCTTTTTCAAGGGACTCTACTTGGAGGTTCATGGGTAGGTATAAGGTAAAGTCCCCTAATATGGGTTATAATCATAGTTGCCCTACTTACAACTCCGCTTACAACTTTTAAGTGGAGTTGAAAGCAGGGTAGCTATAATTATCACCCATCTTAGGGGACTTATAACTCCTCTCATAACTACCCATGAACCTCCAAGCAGTGGCCCCCTATCAAGGTACCTCCTCAAGTCTCAAAGAGCGGTCATGTCATGGAGGGGAGCCGGATTAGCTCAGCTTAAAGGGTACCCTTGTCTGTTAGTTGTTTTTAAGAAGGGAACCCTAAAATGCAAAGGGCAACAGAGCTTAGATCGAGGCTGGTGCTTTCATGACTCTCACTGCTGGAAGGGTGGTGGTGGTGGTGGTGGTGGTGGCAGCAGTAGCACCCTAAAGTTCCAGGACTCATACTTTACGGCCCAAAGACGATACTAAATGAAACCTTTGGGCTGTCTGGTACCCTAGGGCCATTTATGAGGAGAAGGGTAATAGCCCAAGGTGCCACCTTTGCCTGGATTACTGCTATTATCCTCCTTGTCAGTTTTGCTACTGTTGATACTATTGACACAGTCATGCCTGCATCAAGCTATTGAAACCTCTTGGGTCCTTGTTACCAAAGTTCCTTACTGATGTCGTGCTCATGCCTTTTGAAAACTACGGTATGGTCACTAGCAGTCTTGATCACGCTCTGTAAGTTGGAGGTGAATGGCTCGGGGATATGAGGTCGTGATGTAGCATATTGATGCACGTGTTACACGATGTTGCGAAGCATTCAGGACGGGTAGTCACAAGCAGAGCCATGTGGGATTTTCTACAATGTTCTCCTCGACTTCGTGCGGCGACTTAGGGCCGAGGTGCTACCGGAAGGTTCAAGGGCACTTGTGATTGAAACTAAGCATGTATGCGGGCATTTTGTAGCGAAGGGTTTTTGCGGAATTAAAATAGGTTCATATGTAGGTAAACCTAAACCTCCAAGCGCCTGAACTCTAAACATCTCTGACTCTAAAGCCAAGTCCCCAAATCCTTATCTCTCTAAGCCCTTAAGCCTGAATCAGCCTGAACCTTTAAACCCAAACCCTGAAGCCCTAAACCCTAAAACCTAAACCCAAAAACCCCAAAGCCCCTCGCGGGTTGACGAAGGCCGTCTCCATTGCTGCAAGGGACATGGTAGATCAACCATTACAACCCCACATAATATAGGGGCCTGAATAATTAGAATAGGGTTTTGGGGCCCACTATACTATAATTATCATAAGGAACCCCCAAAACAGTATAGGAAACTCCTATAGATTCACGAAAGGAAGGAACCCTTAGAAGAATCCTATTCTATCTGGGCTTCCCCGCGTGCCAGACCCACTGGGCCCCTGGGCACAGGTTGAGTGCTTATCATAAGGACCCTTAGGGGGTTAGGGGGAGGGGGGTTGGCGGCCTTAATACCCATAATAAGGACTTGATAAGGCCTATTTAAGGAAGTATAGTCCCCCACCCCCCTGCCCCCTACCCCCCTAAGGGTCCCAATGATGTTTCTGTTTTTTTTTTTTTTTTTGTGGGCTCGTTTTCTCGCAGCTGTTACGAGTGTGAAATTTCTAGATTAGGAAGAGCCAGGGGTTGGGTCCTGTGTTTCGAAGAGGGGTCCAGGTTTTAAGGTTCGCGTTTTTTGGGCTGTGTCATAGGGCTTCAAGTTCAGGGTTTAGGTCCCTCAACAGTTAGCATTGGAGCAGACTTTAGTATATCTATACAGCGGCTGTAAGGGAATCCTAGTCCCAATTCGTCGGACCTAAAATATATATTAGGTTTTCGGTCCGGGGCGCAGGGAGTTCGGATTCGAGTTGTCGGATCTTGGGTTCGGTGATTTCATTTTCTCAAGCCTACTTGTCGGGTATCATGGGGAACCAAAGGTTAACCTTTTTCATAATATAAGGATTATATAGGGATTCTACTACCCCAAAAGGTTAAAGGTTACCTACTCTACTACTAGGCAAGTTTGGTAAGTTTGGGGCTTCGGGTTTAGGCCTTCGGATTTTCAGTCCGGGGCTTGATAATTTTGGTGGGTCATCAAAGGTTGCTTGCATGGTTGAAATCTTCGGCTCTCCCTATATCCGTAAGGCTACCTGCAGGGCTTGCTCAAGTCTTTCAGAGTTTAGGATTTAGGGGTTTCAGAAAGTTTAGGAATTAGGGGCTTAGGGTTTAGGTTATTGGGCTTGCAAGCTAAACCCGCCCAAAACCCTGAATTCCGAACCCTACAGGGTTCAGAATGACTACCAGTATGGAACTAAGACCCTGTGGGTTATATGGTTCATGCCTTATGTGCCTGTTGTGGCGGGAAAGTGCTACTGGCGCAAGTCAAGTACTATACGCAGAGTTCTCCAGGTTTCTTGAAGAATAGGGGTTTAAGGAACCTCATTTGATGGCTGTCTGTTTGTTCGGGGATCCCTGTTATGTACGAACCCTAGTGATTCGAATTCCTTATTACGGACAGAAAGTACGCTGCTGCATGCTGCCCTATTGTCTTGGGGCTGCGGAACTGGCTGCAATGACATGAACCGAGGTAGTTCACACTAATTGCTGTTCATAGGTATTCTCACACGGCCAGCTACATGTTGCGTTAGGTTTCGGGTTTAGGGTTCAGAAACCCTAAACCCTAAAGGTATGTTCAGGTAGGGTCCCATGAAAGCAACCTTGAACCCTAAACCGAACCCTAAGGTCTCAATCAGTCTCGGGGCCTGGGGCGAAGCCCTAAACCCAGAACCTCGAAACCTCGATGGACCGTAAACCATAGAACCATAACCCCGAAACCCCTGCAGCCGAAAACCCTACAGCACCCTTGTAGAAACCTCTTGCAGAAACCTTACAGGAACCCTTGAAGGAACTCGCGTAGGAGGCCCTCTTCTGTTGTAGGGGAAGTAAGCCGCCGGCGATAGCATCCGTGTCCATGGCCTCGAGGCTCTGTGATTTGGGGTTTTAGGGTTTGGGGATGAGGGTCTACGGGTTGGGGATGAGGGTCTACGGGTTTGGATTTGGGGTTCGGGCTTAGGGTGTAGGACACAGCAGATTATCGGACTTTTAAAGCTTTCACCCTCGAAAGACAGGTTGAGGGCAAGTGTCCCAAAACCCCATAACAGCCGCTTTTATCCCTAACCCACACTAACCCTTCATCCTGGCAGCTTGTTTCAAGCATGCCCAACCGACATTTCTGAGACCTATATACGCAAATCAAACTTGGAACCCTAAACAGTTAGGCTTTCTGGGGTTCAGGTAAACCCTAAACCCTAAGCACCCTATCTGCAAACCCCTAAACCCAAAACCCTACGCCCTAGCTGCAAACACAGCGTTTGCATTCTGAGATCTTTGCAGAGAGCCCAATACCCCGATTTAAGCAAGAGTTTAGGATTTGGGGCTTAGGTTTATGGATTGGAACTTTCGGTTGCTACAGTATCAATTACCATAAGGCAATTCTCGGGTTACTGGAAGGTTGCTGTAAATGCTGTTGTGGTCGGGCCTCTTATGACGACTTAGGCGTTTCGGCTTTACCTTAAACCTGAATAACCTTTTTAGGGTTCCTCTATCATGATTTCGTTTAGATGTCCTTAAAAAGGTAGGTTATTCGGGGTTGACGCAGTCCATACTTGAGGGGTATTGGGCCCAAGGAGTTCCTCCAAAATCCCTAAGACATGTCCCTAAAGGGTCCATGTACCTATCCAGTTAGTATATAGTTGGGCCAAAAAGTCCCTATATAGGGACACCTTTAAGGCCGTATATACCATTTAAGCACATGGAGCCTTAAAGCGTAACCCAGATCCGACTGATAGGCTGAGAGTTTGCGGCTTTTCGGGCTTAGGGTTTAGGTTTGCCCCTCCCTTGAATTTTTTTTACAAAAACAAGCGAACCGCGAACCCCAGGCCCCGAAACAGTAGACCCCGAACCCGGACCCAAACATGCTAAAAGCCCTTTGAGGGAAGTCGCGGAAGGAGGGAGCATCTCGTCGATTCCATCTGATGTGGGAGGCAGCAGCAGGTCCTGTGCGGAAGTCCGGAAGATTCGCTTCTTGCGGAACACAAGCAGCAAGAGCAGCAACTACGAAGAGAGTGGAGAGAGAGGTTATTAGGAAGGCGATTATAAAGGTGAACTGTATGTACTATAAAAGCTTCTTTCAGGGATACTGTAAGGGTTACCATATGGAGGACAGCGACTGGAAGTGAATTCAAAGGCTGATCTTCTGAACGGTATTCTTGTAGCTTGGTCTCAGGTCCTCAAGTGCAACACAGATACTCAACCACAGAAGAGCAAAGCTGCAAATCTTAAACTTCGCAAACCAATCTCCTAACCGCTCACATCCATAGAGCTGGTAGAGGCCTACCCCAAACCCTAACCCTAAGGGTCCGAGTACCTAATAATCATATACTCTCCTAAATATTGAGCTACATTACATAACTATTATCTTAAACCCAAGTACCTAATTATTGGGTTCTTTGGACCCTTAGGGTAAACCCTCAAGTCGCTCTTCACCCTCAACTGTACCCCAAAGCCTCCAAGCCCTGGAACACCAAGCCATCGAACTCAAAACGGTCGAACTCAAACCGCGAACTCAGACTCCTAGAAAAGTACCCCTAAACCCTAAACCGACAACGTGTCCGCGTCCTCCGGCATTGCATTGCTCGTCTGAGAGAATTTGGGAAAAAAGGCGCTGCTTACTGGCATTCTTGTTGCAGGTTTCATGGGCTCGTTAGCAGTTAGCGGCGGTGTGCGTCAAATATGTACAGCAGTGTAGCTATACGGTTGATGATATGAATCTTGCATTAGCTTAATGACCCTAGACTATGGGAATTATGTTATGCTCCTAATTATGGGTAATGCAGGATGTTTATCATCAACCGAAGTTCTCTAAATCACTCCCTTTTTAAGAATATAGTACGGCACCCTTAGAAAAGGTACCCCCCAAAGGGGGCCCTAATGGCCCTAACTTAGAAGAAAACTACGTAGTTCAATAGTGTTCATTATCACACAGGAGACTTTACCGGCCAAGCCACACTGCTGACTACCTTCAAGCAATCCCTCAGGACCTAATTATCACATCCTCTCCAAAACAGTAACCTACAAAACTACTATCATAAACCCGAGTACCCGATTATTGGATCCTTTGGGCCCTTAGGTAATTCGAAACCCTAAATCCCCGCAACGAACACTGGAATAGGATCAAGAGCAGAGGTGCTTGTTGTTGCATTTGTTTATACTCATACGGCATGATGTCGCAGAAACTTGTTCGGGCTGGTTTTGGCTTGGGCTTCAGAGGCTTAAACCCCCAAACCTAAGCTTACTGTAGTGACTGGGGCTTAGGATTTGGGAGCTAGGGGAGTGTGGGGCTTTACGCAGAAAGCCAAAAACCCCCTTAAGTCCGAATAAGGAGAGCCCCAAAATCTGAAGGGCAAAAGGGTACTACGGTTGATGGACAAAATCCTGCATTACCCATTATAAGGAATATACCATAATTCCCATAGTTTAGGGTCCTTAGGGTCATGCAGGATTTTGTCCATCAACAGTAGTCAGGAACATGGTCAAGCACCGGAGAAAGCAAGGACCCGGAACAGAAAGAACAACCGCTCCTGAAGACCTGAGGTTTAGGGTTTTAGGGGCTTTAAGGGTTTAAGGGTTTCGGTTTCTAGGGCTTTAGGGGTTAAGGGGCTGAAGGGTTCAGGGTTTGAAAAAGGCCCTATCGGTTTCACAAGAAGCACCTACTTGTCGAGTATCACGGGGAGCTAAAGGCTAACCTTTGGCACCCCAAGAAGGTTAAATGTTACCTACTCTACAACTACAGTAGAAGCTAGAAAGTTGGAACATCATTCTCCTCCTGCCCTTAAGGTAAAGTATAGGGGATCCCAGCATGAATCATCCTAAATCGATGTTCCAACTTTCTGGGGTTCACTATAGGCTCAGCCCCCAAACCCTCAACCTCTCTAGGAGAAGATGAGTTCCTGGCCGAGGGAGTGCCGAAGCTGCCCTGCAGCGGCGTCCTGGGCTGACGGTTGCTGCAAAGTTTGCTATACCTGGGCCCTAGGAAGCCTACCTTTTCTACGGTTTCATACATATGTATGTTATAAGTATCATACGGAACCCTTTGAGGATCTAGAGCTTGAGGAGTAAAACGACTCAACTAACAATCAGGGTTTAGGGTTTAGGGTTCAGCAGGCTGTCGAGTCCCGGCTCTTGTTTAGACTTACAATAAACTCCAGAACGTTTGAAGCATGGTTCGGGGATGACTACTTCTGGAATCCCGTAAACTTCGCCTCAAAGGAATCCGGAACCTTAAGCCTGTGCGTTCTGCTGGATGTTAGGGCTCCAACCCTCTCAATGGGCGCAGGGTATGATTTCCTCAATATAAGCTCTGAAGAAGGTGGGTTATTTGGGGTTACGATGGGGCCTAATTTTTTGAAGCCGGTGGCATCGGCTTTGGTTCTGGGACTGGCCCTGCCCCAAACTGGGCGAGGCCCGGAGTTCGAAGGTTTTTGGTAAATCCTCGCGCTTGGGCTCAATACCTTCATGAAAAAGTTAGTCAGGATAGGGTTTAGGGTTTAGGGTTTAGGAACTACCTGAACCCTGAAAGTATGTAGAATAATAGTCTTTTGTAGGTGTTGTGCCATTAGTTTACAAGCTCTTGGTGGTTTCGGTAGCTTCAACTTCTATCCGCGAGCCGTTACAGCAGTAGAGACACAACCGAAGAAGATATTGATAATTTAGCATGAGCAGTAGATTCTATCCGGCCACCTTCTCTTGGGATGGAAAATCCAACCAATTCGCAATGCTAAGATCAATATCCTAAACCCTGCCTTCCCCAAATACACTTCCTTTTTACAGACTTCTATAAGAAAATCATATAAAGGAGCCCTAGAAAGGAAAGAAGCTCTTAGAGTCCAGGTAGACCATGAGTCGATCCAACCCTTGTGATCATTACAGCCGAGCAACATGGGGGTTTCCGACACTACGGGATTTTAATATAGTACCCTAACTAGTAGGATCCTTATCATAAGGACCCCAAAATAAGGTACCCCGAATTTTCGGAAACTCCCACATCCGGAAACCTTGAGCGAAGTTAACACCCAACTGTGGGAGGCCTCAAAAGGTGGGATGAAGGTAGGTGGGGTTACGGATCCCTTATATAAGGACTCTGATTTGGGGATTACCCCACCTGCCTTCATCCCACCCTTGGAGCCCTTTGAACTTGACATCCCCCCTGCAGGCTTCCGCAAAGCCGAAACCTTCAAAAGCCGCTCATCCGTATACCTGAAGCCCCTGATCCCTAAACCCTCAATCCCTAAACCCTAACCCTTAAACCCTAAACCCTAAACCCAAAAGCCCCTGAACCAAAAACCAAACACATCCAAAAAGAACAGCTCTCCATACCCCTCCAGGCTCGGAATCGGACGCGTTGGGTGAAGGTGCAAACATGTAGAGCTTTGCATTTCGGTAGGTGGAGTAGTCCTGGCACGTGGCTTCGGATAGATTTGGGGATTTAGGCTGCCAGGGGCTCGGGACTTTTTATGACTTCTGGGGTTTAGGGCTTAGGGCGGTTTGGGTTTGGGGGCCGTGGGGATTTGGGGTGTTCGGCTTTAGCCGGGTGTTGGGCTCAACGCGAGGGTCGCATAGTAGATACCAAACAAACGCCATGCTGGACAGCCAGACTCCCCAAGTCCGATGCTGAAGAGCTTATTAATTACACCAAAAGCAGGCAGACTCGCATCTACCGTCTAAAGCCGCAATGCCCTGCCTCAACCCAAAAACCACTCGAGATACCACAAACCCACTTTTTTGCAGGATCCCTATACACCCTCTATTCGGGTTGACGGATCAGAAGCTACAGAAAAGCCCCCTCTACCCTAAACCCTAAGGTAGTTTAAGGTATACCCGAAACCTCCCGAGTCCCCGAAGCACAAGCACTCAGCTTGTTGCCGCTGCAAGCGCTCGCAGCATGCAAAGGGCAAGGCAGCCGGGAAACTGCCGAGATATGGGAAACCTAAACGCCCAGCTACCTAATGTAGGGGCCTAAATCAATACCTATACTATTTTGGGGGTTCCTTGTTATAATGATAGTATAGCGGGCCCCGACACCCTATTCTAATTATTAAGGCCCCTAAACTATGGTGCCATGGCCTAGGGCGTAGGGTTTGAGGGGTAGAGCAGATCCTCCCGGGTTTCGGGTTTCGGGGTATAGAACACTTTTAAAGGGCTGCTATCCTTTGGGTAGAGCTCTAGGGTTTAGGATTTAGGGTTTAGGGTTTAGGGGAAAGCAGTAATTAGGTTCCTGAATAGCCCCTTGACAGTAAGGGTACCCTTTTCCCTACTCTTTGGTTTTAGAAAGGAGACCCTGAACTAAACAGGGCAAAAGGGTACTACTCAGGAATCTAGGTAACTTACTCTGGAGGTAGCTGGGCTTCCAGGGGAAGACTTGAAGCTCGAAGAGCCGGCGTCTTTCAACGCGCCACAGCCAGGGGTTTAGGGTTAAGGGTTTAAGTTTTTTTTTTAACCTATGGTGACGCCTCTTTCTCCAGGATGCGCCGGCTCATAGTGGGTTTAGGGGTTTAGGGGTTAGGGTTTAGGGTTTGAGGCAAGCCCTGAACCCTGGACCCGTGACCCTGGCCCTCTGGACCATGAGTTCCCGAACCCCAATGACACCAAAGCCCTAGATGACTAGAACCCCCAACTCAAAAAGCCGAAACAGTAGAAGCCATACTCCTGAATTTTCCATATAAGGTTTAGAGTTTAGGGTTTAGAGTTTGGCGTTTAGGGCGTCTGAAAGAGCGGTCATACGAGTGCCTGAAGCGCAGGACTGCATCTGGGAAGCTATCATACATCGTCTTCACAGAAACCCCACTCCATTGACTCCTG
Source organism: Symbiodinium sp. clade A Y106 (assembly GCA_003297005.1). Taxonomy (NCBI): domain Eukaryota; class Dinophyceae; order Suessiales; family Symbiodiniaceae; genus Symbiodinium; species Symbiodinium sp. clade A. The sequence goes on from BGNK01000900.1 coordinate 170,841, forward strand.
CACCAAGGTTCACATCTGGTTCGTTTGTCAATGACGGTTTTTGTTTCTGGATTACAGTCTAATTAGGATCGAGGACTTAGGCCTAGGGTTAGGGTTGCTGGTTCAGGGTTGCGGCTACGGTATGCGCTGGCATTTCCAAACAAAGGGGTGTGCTGGCATGGTCTCGTGTACATTCAGGGCACTCTATCATGAAGCTGGCTTGGTGTCCGGAATCTGGGCCTGCAAACTGGGCCGAAAACCTCAACAGAAAGCTGCTTAACGGTCAGTTGGCTGTGCCCGGCTCCCCC
>BGNK01000900.1:172216-189937 GCA_003297005.1 Symbiodinium sp. clade A Y106
AGAAGAGCTCGGACCCACCGGGTCCCACTAAGTACGTATCGGGACACGTGCAAGGCTGGTGGTTTTGAGGGCGCGATTTTGGGTCCAGAAAATGGTCATGCTTCCGGCTTCAACATAGCCTGCCTCCATAGTATGTATGTATGTTTACATATATTTATATATAGACACAAAATATGTATGCACTCATGTGTATATATAAAAGGGTGTATAGATATATACAGGTAGAAGAAGCATACCATGTGTGTGCATCNTATGTATGTATGTTTACATATATTTATATATAGACACAAAATATGTATGCACTCATGTGTATATATAAAAGGGTGTATAGATATATACAGGTAGAAGAAGCATACCATGTGTGTGCATCCCACACTGCACTCTTGCCCAGGCAGACTAGACTTCAACAAGCCCCTGAGGCACAATACTTAGAACAATCAACATGGTACCCCAGATCCTATCCTGGATGAACTTTGCAAGCTCACTCGGGTCTTCGGGTAGTGCAGCTAGAAGGTCCGATGCATCCATGCTGGATAAAGCATTTGCAAGAGAATCACAGGACCATTGTCGGGAAAAGAGGCGTTCAGGCCGGCCATCGGACGACATTATGGGCTCAGGAGGGCACAAACAACCCCAAGCAACCAAAAGCAGGCACTCACAGTGCCACCTCGCAGGAAGAGCCAAGTCACGCCAAATGGCACCGATCAGGCCATACACTATGTATGGTTTTTTTTGGGCGTTGTATGGTTTTTGTGTGGGCGTTGTGCGGGTAATTCTGGGCGTTGGTTTCTAAGCGTTTAGAATTTATGGGCGTTGCATGGGTGTTTTTGGGCGTTGAATGGGTGTTTTTGGGCGTTGTATGGATAAATATGGGAGTTCCTGGTTTGGGTTTATTGGAACCATCAAAAAACAGGTGTTTTAGTGCATGGAATTACTTGGGCCTCCGGAAAACTAGAGGATATTGTAGTTCACAACGAGTGGGGACCCTTTGGAACCTAGGCGTTTCCTCTTCAAGCCTGCCTGAACAATGCAAAGCTAAGCGTTTCCCTTCTAACTTGTCTTACAGATCGCCCCTCTCCTGGATAGGCTGCTGGCTTCACATCCCTGTTACCTCCGAATCTAGCTGTCCAGCTTCTACAAAGCCTTTTAGACTATGGGTTTATAGGGTTTACATAGGGTTTTTTTGTAGGGTTCATGTACAGATTGCAGGCCATTTGAGGATGATCGAGGTCAGGGCCCATAGAGGGTATCAGAAATCCAGGCTTCATCTATGGCTGCACCAGCTCTTTGGGATTCATATCTCATATGGAACAGAAACTTGAATTATTGGGCTTCATCTAGGAGGATAGGGTTTTGGGTGGGTGTACTAGGAGATTCCTAATACCACCAAACAAACATGCGGATTTGGAGAAGCTTTCTCTTTTCAGCAGAGTGCCACCTAGCCTCCAAGGGTTCCACTTACTGCTGAAACTGTGCATATATGCTGTGGAGCTGATGCAGACTCAGAGCTCTCTGGGGAGTAGCGGTGCCCAGTGGCGTGGGATCTTCAGGGCCTTTGAACCATAGAGGTACCGCACAAAGCCTGCCATGTCAGCCATGGGCCACAGGTCACCCCACTCCCAAGTAGACCAGATATCCATAGCATCACGGCTTTGTAGTTCATCATGATCACTAAGTCTTGGTGTAAACTGGATCAAGCTAAAGAGCTCTTTGGCAATCTTCTTCCCGAAGACAGTTGTATACTGCCTTAAATGCACATGGAATCTCAACCCTCCAAAGCAGCCAGATAATGATCTGAATGGAAACAAGTACCATTCAAACTACGATTTGCAATCTCAGGACGTGACCCAGTAGCCGTGAGTTCATTTGTGCCCTTGAAGCGCTTCCGGCCTTCCTTGTCGATCCATCTCTTGACAGGAGGGCCACGACGACAGGGGTTCCGAATCTCCGCCAGGGCCCGCACCTCGGCACGCTTAAGCTTTCCCAGCCAAAACTTTGTAATGGCCCGGCTTGATGACCACAGCACTGTCGGCTTTGAGGTTCGAGATTCATAGTGCCACATCCAGAATCTGCATTTGAATACCTAGTGCCAGGGCTCCATCTTGCTTCTAGGTGCAGTATATATACAAGAAAGTGGATTGGGATTAGAAAGCTGGGAGTCGTGCCTGCATTCTGCCACAAACAAATTGCAGGGGGCTTGTCTCGAACAGCAGGGAGGACTTTGGTTGTTCCACCACCCATGTCCCAATAAAGGCAGTTGTTGCCAGGAGCAGCAGGGNCAGGGAGCTTCTCCAGTACTTAAGTAGTTAAACAACAGAACCCAGTTTCAGCAATCCGGGTCTATGTGAAACCCAAACACAGGTAACTATATCTCAACTCCATTCCCAACACATAGGACCCTACCTGAACCTCAACCCACCTGCAATGAAAGTCCCTGGCCTAGCTGCCATCTTATTCGAGTTTGCAACAGCAGGGATATCCAAGCACCCCTCCGGATTGGCCAATGATCTCCCCGTGCTGCCCCGGCTTGTTGTGATAAAAGAGCTGCAGTGCACTCCCAGCCAATGTAGATAACCTCTCCGGTCCCCACGCATTGTGGCCGTCAGAAAAGCCCTGAGAATCCAACTTCACTGTGTCTAGAAACCCAGTGAACAAGAGCAGCACAGGACATGCTCCTAAGTACCACCTGATTGAGCTGGGCATCCCAAAACCACCATTCTTGGTCACATCTAGTGCTGCACTCTGCAAAATATCCATGGTGACAGCTTGCTCTCCTGGATACATTGCCCTGACCTGCTTTGAAGCCTCCGCATTTCCAGCGAAGCTCTCGATGAAGGCATAGGAAACCACCTCTTTCGGTGTATTGGGTGCCTACTACAAGACTTAAGACCCGGTACACATAAACACACACAGACACCTTTGTGTAAGGTTTTGGGTCCTATAGGGGGTACATGTATTAAATATCTTCGAGACTGAAGCTACCGTCTATGTGTGTAGGTCTGTGTATATGTACATGTGTATGTATGTATGTACATGTGTATATATATATATNTGGGTCCTATAGGGGGTACATGTATTAAATATCTTCGAGACTGAAGCTACCGTCTATGTGTGTAGGTCTGTGTATATGTACATGTGTATGTATGTATGTACATGTGTATATATATATATTGATTGTTTAATCTGTCGAGATCATGTACATCTATGCATGCAGGTATGTATGTTTGTTTGTTTATGCATATGAACATGAGACCGGTGTATCTATCTGTGTAGACATAAGCACACATATATATAATACACATATGCATTCTCAGGTAATGACAGGACCTAGCCATGTATTATACTATGGGGGTTCAACATTATTCTACCTTGGTATACATGCAGACTATATAGCCCAAAGCTACAGNTCTCAGGTAATGACAGGACCTAGCCATGTATTATACTATGGGGGTTCAACATTATTCTACCTTGGTATACATGCAGACTATATAGCCCAAAGCTACAGGTCTACTTATATATATATATACATACATATATATATGTGTGTGTGTATGTATGTGTATGTAAACACACACATGTATATGTATAAATATATACATATGTACATAACCGATGCCAGCCACGAAAACCGAAACTTTTCAGACAATGCATCAAGCAATAGCCTGCTACCTTGTATCAGCTATTAAAATTCCAAAAGAACCACCACCTCCAAATGCCCCCCCATCTCAACAATGAAANGCCACGAAAACCGAAACTTTTCAGACAATGCATCAAGCAATAGCCTGCTACCTTGTATCAGCTATTAAAATTCCAAAAGAACCACCACCTCCAAATGCCCCCCCATCTCAACAATGAAACCCAGAGAAGCCCTGGTTGTCTTTTGTGGCACAGCCCTGCCTTTATATGTAGGAATGTAAGGAAGCTTCAGAAAACCTTCGATCCATCTATCTAGATCCCACGAACAGAACCCTGAAGTCCCATTTTCCTCTGTCTCTTAATTGTGTATATACACTGTATTCATTAGCACCTGTGTCTCTTCTCTGTTCTCCCTCCTCTTCTTCTCTCTTTGTCTCTCCCTCCCTCCCTCTCTCGCTGTCCCTCTGTCTCTCTCTCTCTCTATCTATATATATATATCTATATTGATTAACTATAGATACAATTAAAGCTTGGGAAGGCCTCATCGTCCAGCACCACCGTCGGGTTCCAGAGGAGCAGCAGGCACGCAAAGGCCAGGATCTGAAGTGTGAAAAGGATAGGCTAGGGATAAATTCATCGTCGGGGGCACATACATGCTCTGCTTTGTCTTGCAACTGAGAGTGAAGCTACCAAGCTCCATTGTTTCACTGTTCTACAGCCCATGTTTATAGCGCAGAACTGTCTACATGTGAAAGTATTTTTGGAGAATGACCGAACACATTGGGAACCACATCTGAATAGAGCAACCAGCAGACCTTTGGCGCACCGACCCGTCGAGGACGGCGCACTATGTCTGCTTCGGTCCAGCAGGCCATTGCAGGTAGATCTACAGAACCCTGGATCGAGCTGCACTCGATTATTTGAGCAGTATACAGTATGTGCCACTACAACTTTTGCACAACTTAAAGACTTGCACCGCGCACATCTTGATCTGCTGAATTGCACCCAGAGCCGGGAACTCATGTGCAAAGTACATGTGGCAGACTCAAGCTTGACTCACAAACCTTCATCCCAGAACTGGCAAAAACATGTCGGTTGCCACATTGCTGCCTTTGTGGAGGATCCAGGATGCCAGCCTTGGCAGCCTTTCGCTTGCCCCGCAGAGAGGCAAAGACCTGCGTGGGAAGGGAATATGGGATTCGAATGAGATCTACTCATACAGGCAGTCGAGATCGTGCTTGAATCTAACTTGCACCAGCATCTACTGGAGCACCAAGATCCATTTCTTTGCTCTACCACAGCAGAAGCTTCCAGCAGTGGCACGATTGGCCACAGAAGCTATGTAGGTCGTAGGCCCATGACCCCATTACCACCCTTGCCTGCTCTATGGCCGACCATGCCCAAGGATTGGCTTTACAGCCCTACAAAGCTTGTTCCAAACCAAGATATCTCAACCATTTCTAAATCTAGGCAAACCTCAAACCACCCAACCAAAACCCTTCGCCCCAATCTTGACAGGACCGTCTTGCAAGCCCCAATACTTTTGTCCAAGATTAGTTGGCTTCGGGGGTTTCATTAGGGCTCTAAGCTTTTGTGCGGGGGTGGGGTGGAGGGGTGNGGGAACAAGTCTTATGTCTACATGAATGTGCATCTATGCATGCATCTAAGTATACTTACTATGCATTGTGTGCGTGTCTGCACGGGGCATAGCTGCCATGGACTGTGCTCAGCAGAGCATGATGTTATAGAACAAAATACGATTTCAGGGTGTTTGTCCTGTGTAGGGGGCATCATATATGCATATATATTTTATTTATAAATATATTTATATGTATATACACATATATGCATGTACATACATATGTATATCTGTATGTGTATATGCATATATGTGTATATGTACATACCTATAGGTACTCACATACATATACATATATATATANATATATATATACACATTCAAACACAGACATCATATCTGAAAATACATGCAGGCTTGCCGATTGGCTTTTCAGTTTTGGGTAGATACAAGATATGTACAATTGTCCTTACTTGCTTATATTAGCTATAGGACTGTGGGGTTTGTCAATTGCAGAAGTTCAATGAGGTTGCTATAGTCGGATGTGTCAGCCTAGCCTCAATTTAGATGTGAAGTAGTCTTACATCCACAAAGCCACAGTATCATTTTCAAACGTGGGTCTAGGACCCCAAGGTACCCATGGTGATAGATAGGTAGTCAAAGCAATCTATGTGCAAGGTTTGCAGACTTATCTTATGCCCGATGTTAAGCACGAAGTCACATGGCCCGGCCAGGCAGCTCAGTGGAACGTCTTCAAAATCAAAACCTGTCTGAACTTTGCTTCAGCAAAACAGGTGGCAGATCGATAAAGGGATGGTTACCACCCCCACATGAAATCGCAGAGTGCTTTCATGCACCCAAAGTAATCCCAAAGCCCTTCTCCGACCTACCCTAACTGTCAGCTGACACAGGCTCCAGACGATCACGTGGCTGTTCAGGCCCCGATGTTCTTTTGGGGAATGGTACCATCCTTGGAAATCCTTGGTAGTTGGGGTGCTGTCTTTGGCTCTTGTGTGTGTTTGGTTTTCTGGTGCATTTATATTAAAACAAACTTTCTGTACATGTAGAGATAGACGACAGACAGATATATAGGGCTCATATAGGACTATATAGCGCTTATATAGGGTTAATTTAAAGACTATATGTAGGTTGGCAAAAGGATGCAAAAGAAGAATTTAACAAATACTTCATTATCTTCCACTTAGTCACACTCGTAGAAACTCGAAGGTTGCCTGCTCGATATACCCCCATGGGTTGGTCTCATGCTCCGTCCAGGCTCTGCACTTGACTTGCACCAGATCGAAGAAGTCGTACTGCAGCAGGGTTTTGGATTTATTAAAACTACTTTGGGCACGGGAAAGGATTATTCAGGGCTATCTGTGTGGCATGCCCGATTATACTTATTGTAACGATTTCCTTCTCGAGGTTAAGTATGTAAGGCTTATAGGAAGATAGATAGATCGCACAAAAGCATTCAAGCAGGACAATCCTCGAGCACTTCTATAGTTGACTGAACTACTTGGCCTGTGAGAAACCGGAGCTGTATTTTCCTAACCTAAACTTAATTCATGCCCAAGATGTTCCTCAGCTGCCGTCTTCTGGCCATCCTTCAACTTTGGCATCACCAGCTCGTTGAATGCAGCCACAATTCGGCGGTACTTGTTGATGCCGTGGGAACCGGTGGGCATCGATCGTCTGGCAAACGTCTTGGGCAGGTCGTCTGGCGGCTCATTCAAGCCTGCACTTGGCTCCTTCTTGTCCCCTTCCCCACCCTTGTCCGGCATCCGAGCTGACGGCCTCTTCATCGGTGCAACCTTTGCCTTTGGCTTACCCTTGGGTGCTGCATTGGACTTGGGTCGTCCACACTTTGGCTTGGGTTCCTGATCTAGCTCAGGCTTGGGTTCCTGATCGTCACCTGGCTGCTCGGACATGGGTCCTAGCTCGGGCTTGGGTTCCTGATCGTCACCTAGCTGCTTGGACATGGGTCCTAGCTCGGGCTTGGGTTCCTGATCGTTGGCTGCTGCTTTGGACTTGGGTCCGCGCTTGGGCTTGGGTTCCTGATCGTTGGTTGCTGCTTTGGACTTGGGTCCGCGCTTGGGCTTGGGTTCCTGATCGTCTCCTGCTTCCTTGGACTTGCGTCCGCGCTTGGGCTTGGGTTCCTGATCGTCACCTGCTTCCTTGGATTTGCGTCCACGCTTGGGCTTGGCTTGCTGTTCGTCGGCAGGTGCTTCATGGGACTCAGGTCCTGGCTTGGGCTTGGGTTCCTGATTGTCAGGTGCTTTCTTGGACTTGGGTCCTGGCTTGGCTTTGGAGGCTGACACAGCTTCCGAATGCTTCTCTGGATCACTAGTTGTGCCGTTTTTTTTGGGCTTGGGTCCCGGCTTTGATTTCGCAGCCTTGCCGGCTGAACCATTCTGGTCTGCATCGGCTGCAATGGCCTTCTGGGCTGCTTTGGCTTTCTTCTTTTTGCGTGCTTCAAGAATCAAACGCATCTGATCATCTTTGGAAGCAGCTGCCTACCATCCCAACAGTCGTAACAATCACAGAGTGAAAGAAACTCCTTAAGGATGGTTTGTGACTTATGTGTATAGGCTACAAAAAGGTTGTGCTTAGATTTTTGAACTATGTCCCTACCTCGCAAGGTGACACTGCATCATCCTTCTCATCCGAAGCCTTTGAAGCTGCAGCTGCAGGGGGTGTTGCATGTCCCTGAAGCTCCAGCTCATGACTGTTTTCAGATGGGGCCATTTCCTGAATCATCTCCTCAAGGCTCTGCTGGTTGTCTGGCACATAGGTATCCTCTTGATCAGGATTCGTTACCGGTGCCAAGCCTCAGAAACGGCTTAAACATTATAAGTTTCACCCTTGTTGCATTTGGGTCGAACATAACTATACCAAGTGAACTCAGATTCCGAATAGATCTAAAATAATACTTCCTAGATACAGAATTAAACAAATCAATAATCTATATCATGGCTAGAACAAGGGGATCCAAGTATACATTGTTACACATACATAAATGTATACATCAAGGTAATTGATCTAGATCGAAAGCTGCTTAAGTCTGGGACAACTGAGGGTCAAAGTCCTTGTTGTGTGTATACTTATGTATCAGTTCAGGAGAGGTGTAATGTAAACATGCAAACTTCAAAAGGATGGGCACTTCCGACAAAAACTCATTGCTGGTTTGGAAAGGACTAAGAAGTCTATCAAGCCCACAGTGATCCCGGAACGAAGTCACCACAACTAAAATTAACTTGAGCCCCAAAAGCGATCTCCATAGTAAATGGTCACCGCAGGCGATGCAAAGGGAGCTCCATGTCCAGCTTCATCTGCCAGCAGGCCGGAGCAGAGTCCAGGCAGAGTCCTAGCAGGGATGAAGGATTTTAGGGGGCCCATCATTACAAAAATAAATAATGTAAATAAACGAATACAAATATATATATACATATGTGATAAAGGATACTACAAGTCTATACTTACCAAAAATCTCGAACCCGATATTGTTTGGAAACACCCCACACGGGAGTCGAGGAAGTCACAGGAGCCCCGGCGGGTGCAAGGGTCTTCAACTTGACTTGGCAAGCCTGTAAGAACCTTTCCTTCTGCTCTGCAGTAAGCTTCGGGGACAGACTAGAGGTCCAGCTCTTGTCAGGAATGTGGGGGCGACGGGATAGTGCGGAGGGCCGCGCTGAGGATGATGAGGCTTCCTCAGGGCTTGAGTCCACAATGCAAACATCAGCAGGTGCATCACCCATGTTCTCATCCACAGGCGAGGCAACCACGATTTCATTCTCATCCGGGGTCTTGGGCATGTGCTCATCTCCCCAAGTCTCCGAAGTTGTATGGGCAAGGGGATAGCCTGCTTCTGCACTGTCACAAGCAAGCTTCTCCTCTCTAGTCATACCCACACGGTCCAAAGCCACGGAGGAAGCCCCCTCCCCTTCTGCAGCCTCGGATGAAGCCTGCCCTTCAAACTCTTCCTCAGGAAATTCCGCACCATCGTAGCCATCCTCAAAAACTTCTTCCTCCGGAGCCTCGGCCTCGTGAGGAGCAGCGTTTGCATTCCATGCTGCCTGCAAGGGTTATATGATTCAGTGACAAGGGTGGCTTAGTAGTAGCTGGCCAAAGACTTACATCACACCCGAATTTCAACAGATACGTGCCTTCTGCCTTTTCTTCACATCCACAAGAATTTCCCACAGCTCCTGCACCTTCGGATCCTTAGCTTTCTATTGTTATATAAGGCCCAGAAAAATTATGCCAACAATTAATACCTTAATTGCCTTAATTGAATGTAACTGCTTTGATAGGGTTTGGGAAAATCTGTATTTTGAAAGCCGAGCTTCTCGGGGTTTCTCAGGTCGCATGACTTTCGGGCGTAGCAAAGTAAACATCTTGTGAACTACCCAGGCATCCTTGAACGACCAAACCACTGCATCATGATCCTTGTTGTTCTTGAAGTGGACAGCATGCTTGTCATACCAGCCAAAGAACATTTTTGCGAGCTGTTCGGCAGGGTCGGATGAAAGCCGGTTTCGAGCACTCATCTTTAGCACAATCTCTTTCAGCACTGCAAAGTTGTACTTGATATTCTCGAGGTTTGGCAACACTCTCTCGACCCCGTCGCTAGATTGTATAAGCCTTGATCCCCTCTCAGCCCTAAGCCGAAGTTCTGTATGCTCATCCCAAAGAGCAGCAAAAGCCTTGCACTCCTCATCACAGCATGGCTTGCCATCGGGATACACTTTGCGAGGCATCCTAAACTCCTAAACGTGCCTATCATGCCCAGCCTACATGGGTCCTATCCTGCCTTTGCCATAGTACTTCTTCCCCGGAGAACTGCCATAAGCCCCATGGCATCGATCGCAAGCAGAGTGTACACAAGCACAATCAACTCACTCAAGCGAATCTGCATTTTCAGAACTCAAAGCAATGGAAGCCCTTTCTGCTCTACCCAATCAAACTGAGCTAAGGCTAGGGGTGGGCGCACCGATTGTCCCTGGGAGGACATTCTGCACCGCTGGCCCGCATGACAGCATCTCCAGCCATCTCGATCATTCGGCCATCGTTGTTTGGATGTCTGGGATTGTTTGGTGTGGTCGGTATCGAAAGATAAAGGAATCTTCTGAATATGGAGTGGTATATGTTTGTATATATACATATATATAGAGATATCTATGGAAAGACTGTTCACTCAGACTGGCTTGAGTAAATATATACCGTAAGTAAGCTTACTTTCTCCTATACACCCGGATCTCATCGGCCTCCGAAGGCCTTTCCTTTGGACCACAAGCAAGTGAAGCCTGCATCAAGAGGTGTTCTAAGGAAAACTAAGCGTCGAATCCCCGGATCTAAGCGTTATGGGTGTTTCTAAGCGGGCTCAGAAAACCAACAGCGTAGGCGGGTCCAGGTATANGTGAAGCCTGCATCAAGAGGTGTTCTAAGGAAAACTAAGCGTCGAATCCCCGGATCTAAGCGTTATGGGTGTTTCTAAGCGGGCTCAGAAAACCAACAGCGTAGGCGGGTCCAGGTATACTTACAGTAAACACTTATACTAATACTGATACTAATGCTCATCCTAATATCAATGCTACCACAAAACTATTAACTCATGTGCCGCGCGTCTGGTGCATGCGTCCTCAGTACATGGCATGTCAAAAGTACACGTTGTATATCTACTGTAAGGGTTTTACTTTACAGACTATCGTCGTGTGTGGTGTGTTTAGATACAATATCTCAGCCGAGTCACCTGCCAAGAGTACACTGTCACAAGGGCATGGTCTGTCAACGGGGGGGGGGNGGGGGGGGGGGGGGTGAGCATATATATATATATATATTATTAGGAAGCGTGCTAGTATGTTAGAAAGTGCAGCAGGCAAGACCTAGAGCCCTAGGAATTCTAAGCTCACGAGATAGGCTCTCCAAGTAAGTTGAAGCCCTTAAGCGATGATCGAAGCGCCTCTCCGGTCTTCGCACGGGATGTATACTTCTATACATATAGTTAACAAATATATACATATAGATATAATACATAATACATATAGGATGTATAAATAAATATATATATATATATATATAATGTGTATGTGTATGTTCTACTGTACCTCATGTTCTTGAAGATCCCCAGATTCCCCAGATAGGCTGGGGCTTTGCGGGCTTTCCGTGCCTAGGGTCGTTGGGGGCGAGACTGTGCTTTATGGGCCTTCGCGTGGATTATAAATAGATAAACAATTCGAGGGAGAGAGAGAGCGAGAGAGAGACAGATGTATATATGTGTGTGAATGTCAAAAGATATACTAAGTATTAGTTATTAGTTATTTATAAGTCTCGTGGTCTTGGGGGTGTCTTTGGACATCATCTGGAATCTATGCGAGGCGTACAGGCATCGTTTCTGCATCCGAATCCGAACGGCATTTCCTCCCCGATCTAATTCAGGGGCGGATAATGTTCCCTGGGGTTGCTGATTATGTTTATGCTTGAACATACCCGTCCAAACCCTAGGACCGCATCTTAGGACTCATCTTGTGATTTGTCTGAGCGGAACCTGCGAGTTAGTCGCTGGGTTGCAAGTAGAAGTAGATGCGCGGAGAAGTAGACGCAGGGAGCCCTCGTCGTGGGAATTGTTAGCCTTGCTCTTGTTCTCGAAATGAGCCTCTTGGTAGCCCGGTGAAGCAGGTCGACCTTGAGCGGAAAAGCGCATCGATGGCGAAGAAAGTCGCTCAGGCGACTCGCCCGCAGCTTCATCTTTTCGGAATTGGCTCTGAAAGTTAGAGCTTGGGTGGCTACTACAGTACCACAAGGGTTTTGTATGAGTTTGCTTGAAGGCTCAGGCGACCTTGCAAGTAAGAGTTATACGACCCAACTAGGATTGCCCTGCACACCAAACCTCAGTCCCAAGCTGCTTTGCAAGCCCCATGATCCTTCATATGGCACTTGGGTCGTAAGGACAGGTCTGCAACACTCGCTCTTTGCTTTTCCGTATTGCACACTCGGGTACTTCGACCTGTGATATACAGCCCACCCTGATCATTCAAATTAGAAGTGGCTCCCATGATCTATTATGATGTCCTGTGAAGTACGCTAGCCTTTGGACTTCTCTTCGTAAACAGGGTGCCCTTTAGCGGACATCCTCAAGACCTATACTCATATCCTAAGCCCCAAAGTCTAAGCTCTGAACCGCAACGTCTAAACCCACACTCCCATACTCAACAACCTCGAAGCCCGCCCTAAACCCTAAACCCTAAACCACAAGCCCGCATGGCCCTTAACCCTCGCATGGCAGAGAAGAGGTCGAGGAGAAAGAGCAGAGCCTCGAGAAAGCCCTGGAGCAAGAGAAGGTCCACAAAGGGCTTTAAGTGAAAATGCATAATAGGGGTCTAGAGTAAATAATATGGTTCCTTATTCTGGTAACTTAAGTGGTTTTGTTTAGGGTTTAGGATTTAGGGTTTAGGGCTTTCGGATTTGGGGACTTTAGGTTCTTAGGCCTTCCGTTTAAAGGATGCTTGCAGGGTTCCGTCTGGGTTCCTGTAAGGGTTCTACAGTGTTTTGGTAGTCCAAGATCCTGGGTCTAATGCTCAAAGTTCGCGGGGATTCTTTGATCCGGAAGGGTTCATGTACCCAGATAGTTTATACCTTGGCCCTAAAGTACCTATGTAGTATTTATGTACGGACTACTTTACCATTGGGTACATGGACCCTTAGGGAACATTTGAATAGGGCCTTGGGATGTTTGGTTTCGGGGTGCTGGTGTTGTGCTGGAACTACTGAAGGGAGGGGGCACCTACCGTACCGGAAACATGCAGCAGCTCCAGCAGTGCATCGGGCATACATGGCGAGCCCACGAGCTGTGTGCCCCTGCGAACCTGCAGCTGGTCGCCTGGCATGAACGACGGCTAAGTGGAGAGTGCAGGACTGGCAGATGTCACCCCCAACCCGATGAGCCCTTTGGGTTCTGTGAGTCTCATAGTGGACAATGTAACAAAATATAACATAATATCATATCATCTCATATAGTATTATATTGCAACATATTGATATACGAACCTGACCTTTGATTCGCCCATCTAGCACCACAAGGCATCACGAAGCTAATTAACCAAAGAACCCTGAGCTAAACCCCTACATGCTAAGCCTCTTATCAATGAAGCCTCCTCCATCCAAAATCCTGAGAACCTTGAGCTCCGAACCCGGAAGCGCCGGTGACATTTGTAAAGCGGGCAGCCCCAAACCCCCAAACCCTGTCTGAGTAACTAGAAATCCTCATGGACCCTATATATCTTAAGCATGATATGCCCCAAAACACAGGTCTGTTGTACAAAAACCCTTGAAAAGAGCGCTTTTGGAACTAAGAAGGCCTCTATACGATAGACCTCTTGCCATAGCCCTTATCGATTGTCGATCCCTTAGGGGATCCCTCAAAGGAACCCTAAACCCTTGCAGTCTAGGGACCACTTAAAGGAACCCCTTAAAGTAAAGGAACCCTGAAAGGATCCCTTAAGGGGATCCCTTAAGAGGAACCCTTAGAGGAGCCCTTAAAGGAACTCCCCTGAGAGGCTCTTCGAGCTGAGCTGGAGGGAAAACTCCAGGTGTGACTTCTTCCTCTGAGGGCTTTGGGTTTAGGGCTCCTTAATGGGGTTCCCTTTAAAGTGTCTCTAGGGTTTTGGGTTTAGGTTTTAGGGCTTAATTAAGGTTTGGTGGGTTTAGTATTTAGGGTTGAGGGGTTAAGGTTTGGAGGTTTAGGGTTCGGGGTTTAGGCTTCGGGGTGTGGGCTTTTAGGGCTTAGGGTTGGCGGTTTAAGGCTTGGGGGTTTAGGGTTTGGGCTTTAGGGCGTAGGTCTTATGGGTTTGATATGGTTGATGTTTCACCGAAATAACTTTCTGTGAATTCTTGCATCTATCTCTGTATACGTAGCTTCTTTTTTCGCACACGGATAAGGTTTCGGTCATGCTCGCATAATTTGCGCGTGCGCACTTGCAAAGAGGCTCCCGCCCTCGCTCCCTTTATCTTGATGTGTGTGTGTGTTCATTTATGTACCTATGTATGTATGTATGTATGTATGCATGTGCGTACCTACACACGCACGTCCGTCCGTCCATCCATCGGTCGGTCGGTCGGTCGGTCTGTTTTGCCTGTCTGTCCGGCTGGCTGCCTGGCTGTCTGTCTGTCTTTCTGGCGGTGTGCACGTCAGGGCATGAAGATGCCTTTATGTTGCAGTTGACTTGACATGTGCAAGCTTTGCTGCTCTTGCCTCGGTCACAGCTCTTGCAGCAGTTCTTGCTTGTGTATCGTGTGAGTGTCATTGCTCGCGGTGCAGCGGGTCACCCCGCATTGCAGATTTCTGCAAAAGTGTTTGTTCCCGCGCTCCCGCCCTGATAATGAGGGGATGATTGTTTAGCGACCATAGCTAAATATTGGCGGCCCAGCAGCGACGCCCTTGAGAACCTTATCCACCTGATTGAAAAAGATTGAAAAAAGAGTGAGATTGTGCGAGTGCTGCCAGTCTGCAGTGCCAGCATGGCTTCACGGGTTTCTGGCTTGTTTTGACTTGTGCGTGACACGGCTAGGATCCCTCTGTCTGTTTGCCTGTCTGTCTGCCTGTCCGCAGGTAGGGTAGGTAGGTATGTAGGTAGGTAGGTAGGTAGTGTATGCATGTCCGCATGTGACCTGTGTGTATGCAATCACAGATACCGTTCTTGATGTGCGATGTGTTTACGTGCAGATAGATGCATGCAAACATACAGACATACACGGTTGAACTGGTGTGTGTGCGTGTGTGTGTGTGTGTGTGCGTGCGTGTGTGTGTGTGTGCATGCATGTATGTATGCATGCATGTAAGCATGCATGCATGGATGTATGGATGTCTGTCTGCATGTATGAGAGTATGTAGGTATGTAGGTATGTAAGTATGTAGGTATGTAAGTATGTAGGTATGTAGATATGTAGATATGTAGGTATGTATGTACGTACATATGTACGTATGCATGTATACATGTATGTTTGCATATGTATGCATGCACAGATAAATGCAACGGGAATCACTGGTAGCAACTGCCCGTGCGGTCGACAGGAAACCTCCTCGGCAGAGCCAGCTGAGGAGGCTCGTCTAACTTGAGAATCCCAGTGGACGAAGGGGTTTTGGGAAGTTTACGTTGAAGGGGTCGCGGTTGAGGTCGGCAGGATTCCGGGAGTGAAGCTGTCTGACTGGTTGCAGGAGTACTTTTGCTGACTCGTGTCGGGGTGGTTTGGATGAGGGGCTTCAGGTGTTGAAGCCTCAGGTTTAGGGTCAGGGTTTGTCTTGCAAGCACTTTGGGCTACTTGTTGATTTCGCCTATGGTCGACCCAGGAATTCATACATATCTTTGGGAGCCTGTAGATTACAACTCAGTTTACGGTGTTTGGCTTCAGGACTTCGGTGGCCCAGCGTTGTCGCTCACGGGTCCCGACTAAAGAAGACACAGATTGATGAAGGGATCTTCCGTAGTGATTCCTATAATATAAATTTCTAAAAGTTACCAACACTATTTTGGGGGTTCCTTATTAGAATTATAGTATAACGGGCTCCAAAACCTTCTAATTATGAAGGCCCCTATATTAAACGGCCCCATCGGTTGGCTCTGCCGATTTCCTTGAAAGACCAGAGCCGGTCGTTTGCTTCCAGTAGCCCGTCTAGTACCCCTTAGCGTACCCCTAAACCCTACTACAATCCTGAACCCTAAACATCCCTAAACCCTAAACCGTATTGTCGAACCTGTATGGTAGACAGCCCGGTTTATGGCTTAGGGTTTAGGGTTCGGGGCTTCGCGTTTAGGGTTTGGGCTTCCGGAGCCCCTAAACCCTAAACCGTGGGTGTAGGTGTTTGAGATTGCTCAGGGTCGGAGGGTTTGGTCGGAGCGTTTGTGTTAGGGCTTTTGGGGCTTTGTAGTTGGTTCAGATTTAATGTAGGAACATGATTAAGAAACCCTGGCCCTATAACCACAAAATAGTAGGATTCATATGGGAGTTTCCGAAAATAGGGGACCCTAATATAGTACCCTAAATAGTAGGATCCTTACTATAAGGACCCCCAAATAAAGTAACCGTATTTTTGGGAAACTCCCATATAGGGAACCCTAATAAAGGCCCAAGGTTTCTTAATCAGGTTCCTACATTAGGTTGCAGGTTGTACGCTTTGCGGGTTTTAATGGAGAGCCGAAAAGGATTCGGGTTTCCGAGGCCGTCTTCGGGTCCTTATAACAACAGGATGCACATCTGGGTGGTTGTCAAAGTTAGGGTCCCTTTTTGGGTACCTTAAATAATAGGTGTCGTATTATAATAGGGACCCCCAAAAGGGACCATAATTTTGACAACCACCCATCTATGGTTGAGGCCACGGTTAGAGTCGTGGAATCTTTAGCTTTGAGACAAAGGGTGGGTGCACCCTGTATAGAAGAAAGGAAGGCTCAAGGGTGTCTGCGCTTGTACTTGTAGCACCAATGCATGTTTTGAGGGGGTTTGAGGCTCAATTTGTGAGGCTTGAAACTGAAAAGTCCTGGTGCTAAGGGCCCCTGCCAGACTGATGCCGGTTTATTGAGAGCACGACAAGATGTATGATTTCATTTTGAATATCACAAACCATACTCACGATTCGGGCACCTTGGTTGAGGGTCCTTATAATCGGGATCCTCGGTTCTCGGGGTCCCTTATATTGATCGTCCTTCCCACATCCTAAGCGAAAGCAATGAGGGCTGCGGCTACGGGGGGTGAACGCCGACTCCTACAAATCTGCATGCTTGCCTCGGAATCCGAAGTGTTCTGTTAAGCCAAGTCCAGAGCCCGAAACCGATAAGCCGCATCTGCGCCCGACAGGCCCACTAATTATACATATACATATACACATACGTATACGTATACAATAAAACATAGACATAGCCATGTACATATACAAATGCAGATGCACATGCATACGCATACACAGATGTACATATACACATATTTACCACACGCGCTGAAATCTACGTTTCAGAAGTATGCACAGCACTTTGTGAAGGCTCTGAGCACGATTCACAACATCCCGGAAGCCATCACTAGCCACTTCAATGTGCTAACCCAAACTCTTCAGATTCCACAGCACCCAGGCTCGGAGCATGAGAGAGAATAGGGCCTTGGGGGGATGGACATAGGGTCACAGGGGATCATATTGTAAGCTCTCTGTTAGCTGTTCGAAGAAATCACACACACACACACCCCCTAAGATCGAAAGAGGTGCAGATCGGATGCACATCTGAACTCGGCCATCCAAAGCCACAGACGCAGACATGTACAATTGCTGCAATCCGATGAAAGTTAGTCAGCGCTGAGGACAGACAAAGGATCATTCCGGATATCTTCATGGATTCGATCCCTTTAGTCAGGAGGCCTAATAGCAGCCTTTAAAAGTAGCAGCCGCTAAGTGCAGATTTTGGCCCCCCCCTGGCCCCCCCCAGAACAGACCCCTAAAAACATAAGGTTTTGGGATAGGCTAGATT
>BGNK01000901.1:2270-12577 GCA_003297005.1 Symbiodinium sp. clade A Y106
TGTATATATGTATATATGTATATATGTGTATATGTGTATATGTATATATGTATATATGTATATATGTATATATGTATATATGTATATATGTATATATGTATATATGTATATATGTATATGTATATGCATATGCATATGTGTATGTATGGGTATGTGTATATGTATATGTATACGTACATGTATCATTGTATATATATATTATACATACATGCATCGTTACAGCCCCGATTATCTGCATATTTCGGTGTGAATATCGATCTGCTTCGGTGGTCTATTGCAGAGGGCAAGAAGGGGATTTGACCTCAGACATCCACGTGCCTGTGGTTGGCATATCATCATTTACGTGTGTATACTCGTACAACCAAGAATTCCTACTCGGCACAAGTGTCCGTTACGTTAGTCAAGTTCTACATGACCAAGCCGATTGAACCCCATCGGCGCCGATGGAGTTCAATCGCGGCAGGATTGAAGATTCAAGATGCCCCAGCAAACGTTGCCGCAGCATAATTTTCAATCCAGCCCCGATGGAACTCAATCGGCCCCGATTGTGTTCATTTGGGCTTCCGTTGGTCTGCAGTTAAAGGTGCTTTTACGTTGAGTTTGTGGAAGCGGCTTCCTGGCAAACTGCAGCGGGTCGTGTCGAGTCACGAGCTAATTAGGGAAGAGCCCGTTTCAACGTCAGCTGAAACATAAGCGGGCCCCCGTGTGTCTTGAGTA
This sequence comes from Symbiodinium sp. clade A Y106, assembly GCA_003297005.1. Lineage (NCBI taxonomy): Eukaryota > Dinophyceae > Suessiales > Symbiodiniaceae > Symbiodinium > Symbiodinium sp. clade A. The sequence continues at coordinate 2,988 of BGNK01000901.1, forward strand.
TCCATCAAAAAGCACGAACACGTGCCTGTGGTTATGCTTCGATCTTAGGTGAACTCTGAGGGGCAGGGGTCTGTCCAGAGCTTTAGGGTTTAAGCTTTTGGGGTTGAGGATAGGGCATGATAGGGCTCTCATTTTTGATTGCAGTAACAATTTCTGGCTTGCACGACAGTCGCAAATCCGGGTCTGCATGCGGACAAGTACTGTAGGATTGTCTTATCACGAGCCCGGGCCCGGAAGACGTGGTGTAATAGAGCTGTTACCAGTATCCCTACAATAAAACTCAGAATATGCGAATCCCTAATGCACAGCCTGGAACCCCATATGTAGCATGTTCGCGAAGTCTCCAGCCGCGGATCTTTACAAGGGAGTTGAACAATCAGGGGTTTAGATTGCAGTACACAAGGTCCCTTCCTTAAGCTCTCGGTTCAAGGTTGAAGGTTTCGGAAAAAGACTTGTGTTTAAGGTTTCGGTTCTAAGATCTTACCTGTAGTTCTTGGTTCAGGTTTTAACCCAGCTCACGGCTTTTGGGGCTGCAGAGTTCAATTTGGCGGCCTTAAAAAGCAAGTAAAACAAGATTCCTTTAACGGAGTCCATGTTCTTGTGTTGAAACCGCTATTTCAATATGGAAGCCCAAATTAATCGAATACGGTCTGGGGGTATAGAGTTCTATCAACATAGGGACCATAAAGGAGTATCGCTACTACGTACTTGCACCTCTACAGTACGATGTTGCATACCCGCTTTGACGGTTGAAGTGGTGCACCCACGACGCAGTTTGAAACCATATGGCGGGCTACTGTTATGCAAACCCCTATCAGCATCCTAAACCCTTATCCCCCTAAGCCCTTACCCCAAACCTCACGCTTCTAAACCCGAAAACCTTCCTACTATATATGGCACAGCATATGTGACCGAGTTAGAGTTACTGGGCTTCTGGGCGACTTGCGTTCACCCAGTGCGAACTACCTACTTCGAGCTTTGCGACGCTAAGCGATCAGGTCCCAACCCTGAGGCTGCCATACATGTGTATATATATATATAGTATGTACTTTAATTATATATATGTAACTATATATACATGCTTAAACACCGGTGCATATAAATAGATATTTAAACAGACAGATACAGAGCATATCATATTGTGTGTACTATAATTAAATACATTGTAAATGCATACATATACACGGTAACATGTACAGTATTGTACGGTAGGAACGGCCAGAACAGGTAGAAAACATTTCTCTTATTGCTATTATTCTTGCTATCACTATTACCATTCGTAGTAGCAGTGGCAGTTGTCGTCGTAATCGTAGTCGCCGTTGTAGAGTCGTAGGGATAGGACTGGGAGTAGGTAGAAACAAGGTTAGGAGTTGTAGTCGTAGTCGTCGTCGTAGTATCAGCAGCAGCATTCGTTCACTCAGACGCTCGTGCGGGCAGTCCCGCACCTTGGCGGGCATCGGGCTAATGACGGCTAATGCTCATGAATGGCCAGCTATGGGGCAAGTTTTATCAAACCAACACCCAAACTGACCAAGCTAGGCCTAAGACACAGCAAGGAAGAAACCTGACGTGCCAAGCTAGGCCAAGCAAAGCAACTAGTCACGGCCCTATAGCTGGCAGTCTTGCATCGCAGCAATCTGCCAAGAGCTCAGCAAGACTTGCTTCACGGCGGTCCGTGGACACAGCCCGTGGAGCGCAAAACTGCACTTGCGCGCCGGTCCGAGGACGCCACACGCGCAGTTGTTCGCAAAACAGAACTTTAGCGGTATCCTTCACAGAACCTGCGGGTTCTGCTCGGCTGCTCTGCTTGTTTCAAGCAGAAAAACAGCAAGAAATAAATCTACAGCTTACGACCCTAGGCAACCATGAAAGTACAGCAGACCGCCAGTCAGGAAGTTAATCTACGAGGGGACGCCACCGCTGCGACAGAGGGCCATTCTTTCCATGCAGCAGCAATAGCATTCCATCAACAAGGTACTCTGGCGTGGAGAGTGGGCGTCTTAGACCAGCTACCTCACCAGGCTGGGTCTAGGACTGCCTAAGGACCAACTATTGCTTCAAAAAGGAACTTAGCACAACAGCACTATGGCATGGCTTCACCCGACGAACGGGACTACTAGGCCCCAGAATTGCCTCACCCGCGAACGGGACTACTATAGGCAGAGTTTATCAGCTTGACAAGTAGACAGCATGTCCAGCCTTACCCGACGTACGGGACTACTGGGTCTTGCAGAAACGGCCTTAGCCGACGAACGGGACTACTAGGCAAATCCAGGCTCGTAACTACGATTGCAAGCTCATGTGATCCTGAGTGTGCAGTCACAGACCTGACAGGTCCGGTCTGGATACCTGGATGCCGTACAGCCGCAATCCAGCAATAAAGGGGCTATGACCCTTGCACTGATTGCCCAGCTTCTGGCTCGCCATCGTCTTGGTAGAGATGCAATTTGAATAAAACCTCGTTGTAAGTAAAAAGAGACAACCAAATAAGGGTGTATGACGCACGTAAGAGCACCAGCATTCCACAGCTTCCGCGGACCAATACTATATGACCAGGTTGCACTTTAAGGAGATCGCCTCCCCCTGAACAAGCTCCCATTTACAAGTACTTGCAGTGTAGAAAGCGACGTTGCGTTGTTGTTCAGTTGGTTAGCAGCAGTATAGCAGTAGCAGTAGCAGTAGCAGGAGCAGGAGCAGGAGCAGCAGCAGGAGCAGGAGCCGCAGCAGCAGGCGCAGGCACAGGCACAGGCGCAGGCGCAGGCGCAGGCGCAGGGCAGGGGCAGGGGCAGCGGCAGGGGCAGGNGGCAGTGGCAGTGGTAGTCGTAGTGGTCGTGGTCGTGGTCGTGGTCGTGGTCGTAGTAGTAGTAGTAGTAGTAGTAGTAGTAGTAGTAGTAGTAGTAGTAGTAGTGTAGTAGTAGTAGTAGTAGTCGTAGTAGTAGTAGCAGTAGCAGTAGCAGTAGCAGTAGTAGTAGTAGTAGTGTAGTAGTAGTAGTAGTAGCAGTAGTAGTCGTAGTAGTAGTCGTAGTAGTAGTCGCAGTAGTAGTAGTAGTAGTAGTCGTCGTAGTAGAAGTCGTAGTAGTAGTCGTAGTAGTAGTAGTAGTAGTCGTCGTAGTAGTAGTAGTAGGAAGTGGCATTAGTACTGTTCCTGGTACTGTTACTAGTATCGTTATTGTTATTACCAATATTGCCCTGGTGTTATTATTTCTGTTATTCTGGCGATTTCGGTGCGGGCCCTTATTTTCCAGGAGGAAGAGATTAATGGCGCTTTGAGGCCTTTGTTTGACGCTTCTTCTCCTCCGCCTTGTACTGAAGCTTTGTCCGCTCCAGCATAAGCCTTCAGAGCGAAAGTCGTTAAATAATGCTTGTTGGACATCTATCAGGCTTGCATGCAACTTGCTCTGCAGTGGTCTTCTCCATCACACATCGCAGCAAGTTCTGTTTGAAGCCACACTGGCCGGCACCAAGCCGCCTGGCAAGATCGCATCAAACAGACTCCAAAATAGTCTCGATGCAAAACCCTCTCAGCGGTTGACCACGCGATAGCAGTCTCTAAGTTGCCGAGAACAGCATTTTCTAAAATGTGCACGCGTGATCAAGCCTGCTTTTGTGAGAATGCAGCCCCTCCACGATTTCCGATCGGACCGCACTTGAGGCAGACATCAAATGCTCCAACGTTGATGATGTCTGATGAAGTTCATGCATATTTATGAAAGTAGATGGTGATGCTGAGTTGCGCTTGCCATTCGTCGTAATATGGCGGGAGACAGGCTGTCCAGTACTCTCTCACCAGTTAAATCGCGGCCGAGCACGCAGATTCGGATTTGTTTTGTGCTACCCTAGTGCTGCTAGAAATGTTTCGCAACTGCGTACCTCTCTGGGAGTTAACTTTCAGCTAGTCTTGTTTTGGCTTCTCCTGCAGGAGTGTGGCGGAGAGAGCCGTTGTCAGGTTTACCTTTGCTCAAGGGAATCTCGGAAGACCCGACACCTGTCAGAACGAGCAACCCATGTTTTTAAGTATAATAAACTCGAGCTCACGCCACAGACGCGTGGGGGGNGGGGGGGGGGGGGTTGGTTGGTGTGGGTGGGTGGGTGTGTGAAACCAGACAGAGGCACAGAGAGAGACACAGGGAGGGACAGAGAGAGAGAGAGGGAGAGACAGAGAGAGAGAGAGAGAGCGAGGGAGGGAGGAAGGGAGGGAGGTATGGCTTGGGGACGTACAATCCACATGACGGCATTCTGTGTGGCATACTGGAGGACATATTCGATGTGTGGGGGTGAAATGTGCACTGGAAAGTACTTGATTATCGTCGGTGTGCATGGCTGCGACACTCCATGTGTACAACGTAGGCGCTCTGCAGTTGCGTTGGTCCAGAATTTGTAGGTATCCTGCATCAGGCATGATGAGGCGAAGGAGCTATCGTGGTCAGGAGACCATTAGTCAGGATCTTGGTTCGTTCGATGCACTCGAGCCTCAAGGTAGGCACTGCTGAGTGGTTATAGACATCCACGCTACTTTCGCACGTCCAGTTTCCGCCTAGTCGGCTGATCCATAATGGCAATCTCCTGTACTCGGTGCGATAGTACCTGGAACGGCTAGGTGCTACACCGAGTGACAAGGATCTGACAAGATTCAACCCAAAAAGCAGATGCACCTCTTCAGAAGCTTCAACGTATCGCGCTCTGCAAGCGTGCAGAGCTCAAGGGCAGATGGAACTGCAGCCTCGTAAGTCGAACTCCCATGCAAGGGGTTTCAAATTTCTATATGTTTCTCGGCTTCACGGGACAAAACGCTGACAGGCCTTCTCTCTGACGTTCCTCCTCTGGAAAACAAAATCCGGTGGAAATGGCCTGCGCAGTGTTAAAAATCAAATCTTCTGTGGCAATGCGTGGCACTGCCGCGGCCTGAGTTGCAGAAACGCAGCAAGTCGATCGTAGGCCTCACGCACTCCTCAGACGAAGCCACACCGTCGTCCCCCCAAAAAGGCATGCTCCTCAAATTTCAAACCCTTCTGCTGACTTGTCTCCACTTGCTCCGACAAATCTCTGGTCAACAGAGTCTCGGTGTAGCATATGCACCTGCAGTTTATACAGGTGGTATTATACTTATATCACTATGTGACATATAAGCACGACTGCTTCAGAGCGGCTCGTGTATCTCCCAATAGTCGAGTGACACCCTCTGCAAAAAACGTGAAATATGCACGTCTGCGGCTCAAGTTGTACCACTTGTGCCTCAAGTACCACGGATCACTCCCACGACTTCGCAAGCGCATGCTCTGCAGATCTCTGCAGCCAAGATGCGACAATGAGGTTGGCTTCGAAGCGGCCACAAAGTCTGATAAAGCGAATTCACGCAGCGGCGGACGGGCCGGTGCATCTTTGTCACCTGCATTCCTGTACCGCAACTGGTGTGACTCCAGCTTCATGTGCTCCTTACATTATGGATGTTCGGGTTAAGCTTACTTGGATACATGGTGCGGCCATGAGGCCACCAATTCATGGTGTCACCATAGGCAGAATGAAGCCATCGGATTGGATCGCAAGCCAAGAGCACAACTTTTGCTGACGGCACCATGGACACCTGGTCTGAAATCACAGGGCGGGTAACTGAATGCTCAAGACTTCCCAAGCAAGCACGGCCAATCATGGTCAATGCCAGGTGGCCATCTTCATGATGATCCGCTGAAAAGCATAAACCGGATTCCTCTCACCAATTAGAAGCGCACGGCCTGGGCCTGTGGGCAAGCTGTGCTAGGCCACAAAACGACATTCGGGCCTGCTCAGAAACACTTCAAAAAATCACCGTCCCTGCAATACTTGCCTTGGGGTTCTTTCAGCGGGCCAATCAAGTCCGTATCAGTGAAACCTGGGGGTCTGGCACCACCCAGGCAGCATAAGCCTTCCAACACTGTTCGTGTTGGTACCGATGGGCTGAACACATTTAGATACGGTTCTGCGCTCCTGCATTGAACCGGTGAATCAAATCTGCAGGCGGAAGAAGTCGAGCTCCGACCTGCCAAAAGAAATGGCCGTCCTGCAACACGCGTGCCGATCAACCCAAAAAGCAGAAGTCACCGAGACAAGACCAAACAATGACCAACTCCGCAACAGTGCCCTGAAAAGAAGTCCTGCGCGTTCTGGTCATCGGTGTTGCTTCGGGCATCCATCGCTGCAGGCGGAATGAACTGAACCTCAAGACTCTGGACAGATATCACAAGCGACGGGAATTCCTGTGCATCTGCAAACGGCCGTACCAACATCCAGAGGTTTTGACATGCGAAGCTGGCACCTGTGTGATCTAGACATGCTTCTGAATGACGTTGGATTTGGGTTTCTGACTGCAAGTTTCATCTTGCGAATGTAAGGCATGTGAGCCGAGTCTTGCGAGTACTTCTCACTTGTCCGACTCGGGAATCATGGCCGGAGACTTGCCAATGCGTTTAGGACGGAGCCAGCAACCGACTTGAGCAGACACAGATGAAAAGGCAACCATCCTGGAAGCAATTCAACAAGCAACACGAGGAAACGCATTGCGCCCCGCAGTTCGCAGCTCTCGGGGTATACACCATTGAAGATGGGGATAACTTGGTGTACATGACTCCGTGGTCAAGAGTGCAAAGAGCAACAACTAGTCACTGCAGCGTGACCATCAACAAGGTGAAGTACGGTCTGCAGCTACATCTGTCTTTCACGCATGCCTGTGGACCGATAGTTCTCGGAGCTGGTTCGAACGCACAAGAGAGCTCAGTGCGTGGCTCCTGGATGTCTGGCCATGTTGTGAGACAAAGAGGATGTCCCGCACTTCTCAAAGCCAGCCAGAACCTCAGATCTGCGGGGCAACATGGTGCTACGGCATCTACAGTAACCTGGCACTGCAACCATAAAGAAGTGGACATCATACTCGGCCCAGGGGCAAAATCCAATTTAAGATGCCGCCAGTGCCCAAGTTGCACAACCAGACTTTCTGTGTCATTCCAACCGGCTCCGCGGTGGTTCTTGCTCAACCACGATTGGACCTGCAGCGAAGCTGCGGTCATCTCACGAAGGCGCGTTCTGTACAAGGGGTCCTGCCTCGCGACGGCTACATGTGCTCGCCATGCAAAGTGTGGATCCTGGCAACCTGGCTGACGAAACTGACACCTGAGCAAGTTGAAAGTGTGTGGCATAGTGCAACAAGTGCCAATGGTATACACTGGTGATGCAATGGCACCTCCCATAGCGAGCCACCAACAGAACTACAGTGGTCCCAGAATCTCGACATGTCCTCAGCTCGGGTAATTGATGGTAATCGCGCTGATTCTTGTGCGAGCGATCGGCTGCTTCATCTCTGGCATCCAGGCGCAGCAGTGCCGAGCATTTATTTGTGGCACCACAAGTTGGCCAAGCATGAGAAACTTGGGCAGCGGCGTTGAAGATGTTCTCGTGGGGAGACGGGCTGGGACTGTCTATCGGCCACCTCGGATGTCCGCAAGGACGTGCCGCTCGGCCGAAGCTGCACAAAGTTGAGGACAAAGCAAAACTTCCTCCGCCGGCAAAAAGTTCTGCGGGTGGTGGTCCAGGAGCGGCAAACCGCAGCGCCGAGCTTGGGATCCTGCGAAGGCGATGAATGCGAAGCTCCAAGCACATCCAAAGCACCCGAGCTGCGCTTTGGCCCCGGACCTGCGAAAATTGCCAGGACTCGCAGCCACAACATGGCATTGCCATCAGTACGGAAATCCATGTGCAAATTCGAAAACTATTTGGTAAGATCTGTTCGACAGTGTGGTATGCTGAACATAACAGGCAGTCAAAATGACATGTCGTCAAAGTTTGAGCTTGCGATGCAGCCAGGTAATTTCCGGAGCCGGCTTAATCTGTGAGGGACAACGCACCCGCGCTTGCAGACTGCCGGCCATCATGACTCCGTCCACTGACAAATTCCATCACACATTCACGAGTCTTCGTGAGCCACAGGCTTCTTGTAGAGCTCATGATCCTCTTTGGAATCAAAGCTGCTGTCCAGATCCTGCAAGGAGAAATGCACCCGTGATCCGCTCTCGCAGTTTCAAGGGCGCCTCCGGCATCTCGGTCGACTCGTCGAGACTCGTCGACCTGGGGCTCCGGGCTCGGCATTTTTCCTTGGACGCTTGGCACCCGGCGGCCGCTACGTCAGAGCAGGCAGCCGGCAGCCGGCATAGCGCCCTACTGTACCACCGGCAGAAAATGCGGCAGAGCTCAACTTAGAACGTAAAGGGAATCTGCTGTGATGAGACGATGTGGTGGCATGTAGCAGTAGCGATCACAAGTACATTCCTGAGCCACTCTTCTCGCACATACTTGAGGATACTTCAGGCACATCCCAACTTATCACAGCAGACAATGACCGGAGACCTCCCCGAGACTCACTGCTTCACGATTCTTCCGCTGCTACTTCCCTTGTCATCAGTTGGCAATCTCCAACGCTAATCCAGCATCAGCAGCGGGAAAAGCCCATTTCAGCAATACTACCGGACAAAGTTGCCCGAAGGCTGACTCATGACAAGGAGCTCTGCCAACGCGGCACCCTAGGATCATTCAGCTTTACCCGTCAGTTTGTGTGCTTAGCATGAGGCCATCATAATGCTAACCATGGAATGTAAGCTGGGCAAAGCTCGCCCGAGTTTCTGAGGCAAATCTCTGTTTGCTCCAGGTCCTCTGCAGTCGTCTCGCTGATGCGATGATGCAATTCAGGTGTGATGTCATTAGTACTAGACTCTACACCACGGACAGCAGGTTGAGAGGGACCGGTGCAAGTGACCTTCCTGTGCAAATCTCAGGCAATGCCGAGACCAAGGCCTCCTTGCGTTGCTTGAGAATGTACAGTCAGGATACGCATGGAGTGCGATCGGCGGTCTGGCTTTGGCGTTGGGACTGCTACGCGATCCTGACCGTCTAGCTCGAAGCTGCACATCCTGCTACGGTGCCGTGCCTAATCCCCGGCACAGCACACATTGGGACTCAAGTAGCAAAATGACGGAGCATATGAGGTCAACGTCTCAGTGTGCCGTGAAACAGCTTTGTACAATGCCTACACCTTCTGTGAGGCAGTGGTTCAACCTTTCCTGCCCGTTGCAAGCTAGTCATGTATGCTGGCAGAGCTGATTCGGATCCGGGCAACATCCTAGAGCAAGGGAATTGGGCGACAGAGTCGCAGGTGACAGTGCCACCAATGCAAATTCCGGTCTCAGGCCAGATGACAGACGTTCAAGTGCACCTTCAGGTGCTCCTGCAAGACGACTTTTATCAGAAGTCCAGAAGCATGGACAATTGCAACAGCAGCCCACCCAAGCCTGGAGAACTTGGTTCGAGTGCTGCAGCTTTCGTTGTGTTTCCTGCGACTGCTCCAAAGCCTGTCGCAGTGACTGCACCTGCCCGAAGCAACAGCTGTGATTGCCACAGGACAGGCCAAGCACATTCAGCATCCGCTGTCTAGCGGCCTTGCCTCACTTGAGCTACCTTCAAGCTTGCGACATCGGCCGGCCAAGTGATGAACCTGGTCAAGAACAGGAACTCCTTCAAAGTTCTTGGAGAACAGTGGCCACATCCATGGGTCCCGGGCCCCTACCCCCCCC
>BGNK01000901.1:12599-62308 GCA_003297005.1 Symbiodinium sp. clade A Y106
CTCCCCACCCCCACCGGCCAACACACTGCTCCCCTCAAACGGGGCGGGGAGCCAAGCAAAGAGACCACAGGCCCCACCCCACAGCCACCCCACAGGGGGGGGAGACAGGGACAAGACACGTAACGATAACATTACTACTAACAAGCGCAAGCAACCATACATAACCATACCATACGTCTGTAGAACTGTAGAACACACTGCCCCTCACAGGCGGGGCGGGGCCAATCAAAAAGACCGCAGGCCCCACTCCACAGAGGGACAAGGCCAAACAAGACCACCCAGGAAGACCCCAAAATCAACAAGGCAAAACAAGAAGACTACCCACTTGACAGGCAAGGGGGAGGGGGAGGTGCAGCAGCCCTGCATCAAGCATCACCGCATCTCCTGAGTTCTGCACCGCCTTCAGCAGGACCTGAACAGAGCCAGTGTAGATCCCGAAACACGTCAACTCACGTCCCACCTTGTTCGTGTGCTGGAGGCGTGAGCACGTCGCCTAACTGCGGAGCATGAGATGCGCTCGGGACTCCTCTTGGCCTTGCCGCCTTGCCTCTGCCTCTACAGCATTTGGGCGCAGCTCTTCCCGTAGTTCTTCTGCCTGACTGCTGCTGGCTGGTGAACACGGTCACCCAGAGACAGTTCGAGTTCGTGTGGAACCAATGATAGTAGTTATAGTCGTCTAGTACTTCAGAGCGAGACTGCCGTGCGTTTCTGCCGCCCGCCAATCACTGCCCGTGGTTCAAGTTCAGCCAGGCCCACAACTCAGGGAGTCCCGAAAATTCCCGAAAGCAAACGTCCGACAGAGTTACGACGTCTTGCAACGTCGGCTTCAAGTCTTTGGTGGCATGTTGTCAACTTGCTTGTCAAGTCCAACAAAACCGGCTTCATTCTCTCCACCCCTGACCCGTCATAACAGAGTGACATGTCGGCCAACAGATCTACTGCCGTACATCCTTGCTGCCCAGCCCACAGAAAACATTTTAAGCAGTCTAAGTTCCGCATGGAACTGTTCTGCCACATCACAACCTGATGATTGACCTAGTTACATATGGGGCAACCCACACGGTACACAAAGTACACCTTTTTCGGGCCTCGCCAGGGCTGCCAAGACTGCAAGTAGAACGATGCTTCTAGCGGTCCTGCAGTCTGCCTAGCCTAGATTCCAGGCATGACAGGATTGTGACGGCAAGACTCGTGCACCGCCGTTGCTTGGACTGAATCGCCGTCTTCTGCGTACACATTCCCTGGACAAAGAATTCTGTCGCAGCTTGGATCTTAGATCGAACTGCCTGATTGTGCTGCACTTGCACCGGTATTGAGACGAAAGCAAGCCCGAATCAGGCACTCAAGCTCACTTTGCCTTGCTTGCCAGAGGGACCTTCGATGCGAGAACAACCCAATATTAGCAGGCTTTGGCGAGCTAGTGCGGTGTAGCCATGAACTGCAGTGGACCTTCGTACCTACTGCACAATCATCTACAATGACACCACAAATGGCAAGACGGAGAGACCTGACTTCGGAGACCCGCCTTCTGATATATTCAGATTCATCGCTTTCACATTTGCAATGTAGGAGAGAATCGCAACCCACACGACCTTCAAAAAATCACAGGCATCAAGAGCATCATGGTTCAAGTAGACGATGCCTCGGCAATGTCGTTCCACAACACCTTGAACTGAATCGGCATGAAGGAGGAATACGTCACCTTGACATATTCACAAAACAGTGGGAGTACGCCTCTGCATCGGCACAGGTTCCATGATTCATTCTGGGATGGTTGGGCTGAAACGCAGAAGCTGAGGACGGGACTAGGTGAACAATCGGCCAAAATCGCCAACTGGAGAACATTGCCGGAGGCACGGTTCGTCGCATATGCGACATGCTTTCCTCAAGGGTCTTACCTGCTAGAATGCCCAGAAGTAGTGCGTACGCCTTGGGTGCGAAACAATGCGAAAGAGCTTTGGACACAGGACTTGGCAGATAGCATGAGAAGGGATCCTCTTTTGCCCTTCCACAGCTTGCTGGCTGACATTAACCATCGGAATGAATCCCCGACCGTTTATTAAGCCAAGCAGCAGCATTCAGGGTTGCAGAGAAGAGGGTCTGGTCCATGGCAACTTTTGCCAAAACCGCCAGTAGACAATCTCCATTGCTAAATAGATGGGAAAATGGTCCTCACTAAGACAGGAGGCACCAAGATACCTCAAGGCCTGCCTCTTGCATCCTCGAGGATCGCAACCACTTGCATGCGCTGTCCCTCTCCGTCCTTCCAGGAAGAGAATCCAGAAATGTAAAATTGGTCCATGCAAAATCAAACCTTGGTATAGAAGACTTTTCTGCACCCAATATTAGTATGTTGCGCCTGCCACCGACAATGAATGTCTAATCAGCTGGCTGGCGAGTGGGTGGCCACTGGCCATTAGATTCCGTGCAGGTTGCACAAAGTCCCGGCCAGGAACAATGGGAGGGCGAAGCAGTACGTCCAGTGACCTCCCTCTCGGAGCGGGGATACGGGAGGGGGGACACGGTGAACCGCACTTGTATGTTGCACAAGATGCTGGCGGAAGGACCTACTCACCTACTCTGCGGAACCATCGCCTGAGTGGCGCAAGTGGCGCGGACGACTTTAATTCTCCCCCCCGTGCGGCCGCAATGAAGGAGTTGCTGCGACAAAGAAACAAGGTGAGAGCAAATGTCAACCGAAATTGCGAATCGAGCTGACGGCTTCGTCGGTGTTTTGCTCTTCGCCAAAGTCAGCTGAGGCCCAGACCCGTGATGCCATTGTGCGTGCACCGGCCAACGTTAATCACGGGCTGCCCTTCTACTCTCTGTGCGATGAGATCGCCCAGCACGTAAGCCACGCCTGCAACTTCCAGTGTGCGAGCGATCATGATGCCACAAGTAGCACTGCATGGCACTGATGCTGAACCATCAAAGCCTGGCCTGAAGTCAAGGACTTGGCCAGCACGGGTTGTACAACCGCAAAGTCACCATAGATCTCGAGCATGTCAGAGGACACACGCTTCCACGCAGCCAAACACTGTAGGATTGAGCGCGAGTTCATAACACAAAAGAACCTCACATTTGAATCAGTCTTTGTCGGCAAAGTTGCTGCAGGGGCATCCAATTGTCAAGAGGCTGCTGCTATGCTAAGTACGGACAATGCCTATCATATCCCAAACTAATTACAAGGCTAGTGCCGCATCAAGAGGCTGAAACAGAGCAAAGATGATGATAGCGTCCTGGCGCGCCATCAGGCCCACGCAAAGAAGGATGACAGCCATCATCATCGGGAGTGTCGTCTGATGCTCCAAGAACCTTAATTGTTTAAGGCAGGCACTGTAGTGAGACAAATCAGATGCGGCACGTCTTGAAAACAAAACAATGAAACTAATCGTCTCTGAGGGTCTGCTCTTCCAGGCCCCGCGGCGCTTCAGAGGCGAAAGCAGCATCAACCTGTCTTGAAGAGCTTCCACCTTGCCCTTGTTGGCAACGCAGCAGCTGTCGTGGCAGTGTCCTGAAGACTCACAACACGACTGTGAATGAAGTGGAGACTCAGAACCAGGCTGAACATCTGCCGGTGTCTGGCCTTGCCTTACCGAGCCTAGAAAGTATGTTGGCAGAAAGCATCAGGTCATCGTCAGGTTGAAATCATGTTTGGTGTTTCCTGATTCATATGTGGACAAACTTGAAAGCAGAGTGGACGAGAGCTAGAGAGTGCATTGCAAATGCGAGCTGATGCTGGTATGCGGATGTGAATGATGCATTGTTCCTTGTATGCTGTGCTGCGAAAGAGTAGGCAAGCGGCTATCCAATCAAGCTCTTGATAGAGAAATTGAGTTCGCGTGCTGTCATAAAACCTAAGCCTGCGCTAAGCATGCACGGCAAGGCGCTCGGGGGCCTCAACACGGGGGGTTGTGGGGCCCTCATCGAGACAGCAGCCTCCCTCGCCCGCCCGCTGACGCTTAGATCCCTGATACATCAGCCCCGGATGACAACCAATTCGGGAACCAAATTCAGGAACCGTGGGAAATTCTGGACCAGAATTCGGGAACAGACGGATTCAGGAACGATTATCGCTGGCTGCCTGGTGCAACTCCGGAACTGCGAAGCACCAATTCAGGCACCCTGGCACCCAAACTCCGGCACAACTGTATCTGACTTAGTGCATTTCGGCGACGCTGCGTCAAGACAGATATCCAGAGTTTTTTAAAGTCGCAGACCATGGAGCCCCCCCGTCCGAGTCCGAGCGACACGAATTCACACAACAGGCCACATTCGTGTAGTCAGGCATCTAGAGTTGCGCTAGATGCATAAGGTCAAAAGCCGAAAGCCAAAACCCCAAGGCCAGAACCCCAAGGCCTAAACCCTAAGGCCGAAACCCTGAAGCCGAAACCCTGAAGCCGAAACGCTAAGGCCAGAACCCGAAGGGTTCGAAACCCTAAAGCCGAAACCCTGAGGCCGAAACCCTAAGGCCAAAAAGACGGAACCCAGGCTGAAACCCTAAGGCCGAAAGCCAAAACCCGCAAACCCTGAAGCCGAAACCCTGAGACCGAAGCCCTGAAGCCGAAATCCTAAGGCCCAAACCCGAAAAATTCAAACCCTAAAGCCCCAAACCCCAAGGCCGACAGGTAGGTACAGTCGCTGAATCGAATTGTGCTCCCCTGGTTCTCGAATTACTCGCCCCGAATGTCTGAATTCCGGCTTGTCGGTGGCCCGCCCCCATGCCCGAATTGACTAGCACAGTCCTGAATTTTGTTCCCGAAATTTGCGTCCAGTTTCTGAATGGGCCTTCACTCATCAGCCCCCTGAACGCTCATTGGACCTATTGTGACCTCAAACCAACTCCCGCAAGCTCCAAAGGAGAATGTCGTAACGTAGTTACACATATGTTCGTGCGTACATTGCTCGGCAAGGCAACCTGATGGAGCGACAGGGTGCTGTGCTGTCGAAGCTCGCTACTCCGGGGCTACAAGAGGCTCTGCAGGACTTTCAGTCCTCATCTTGACTGCAGCATCCTGCGGCTCGGAAGCCATCCATAGTCGGAGCCAGCTGTGGCACTGCGTCGCGCTAATGCCAAGGACCAGAATGCACGCATAGGTGGAAAGGCGCTGGCATCTGAGACATGGTGGAGATCGTCTCTTCGCAGGCACACAGGCCCGCATCACGAGACCACGCTGTGAAGCATGTTGCTCATGCAAGCCATTACAGCTGCGTTTCAGGCAGAGCATGCGAGAGGTGGTGTCTAGGTAGGGCGAGTGAATTGCTCACTCTTCACTCCCGCTGCATACATGCTAACAGCTGCTTGTCCAACAAACTCGGGCAGCCCAGCCTCACGCAAGGTAACTGAACGTACCTCTGATCCGAAGCCTGTCAAAGCAGCCTCAGACAGAGAAGCAAGGATCTCTCGGACACACGACACAGTGGCCAGTAGTCGTGAGGATGCCCCATGCCGGAACCATCACAAAGCCACTAACTGAAGTCACAAAGCTTGGTCCGGCACACTGCATCGTTGCACAGCCTGCAGGAACAGAATAGCAGTGGCTCGCTGATCCCCTCGCACTGTCTAGGATCTTTACGGAGGCTTGGGCCAGTCAGAGACAGTAGTTCTGACAGTAGTTCTGAGTTCTGGGCAAGACTACTGAGTCTCTTACAATACTGACCACACACATGTTGGCCTTATGTTCACGACCGCGAAAACTGACAAGTAAGTCGGGGAAGCTGCAATAAACTCGAAGGGCTCGTCGAATCATGCTTTCCTGTAGCGTGTTAGCTCGCAGCACTTCATCGGAAACCGTACCATGGATTTCGAACCGTACCCTAAGCGCTACAACTCATCGGGCTCGATTCCGCGAGGCACAACAACTGATGCCTTTATGCAGGGAGCAGTGCTGGGCCAAATTCCTCACAGATTTGCGGTTGCTGGGGTCAGCATGGACCACTCAACCAACTCCCTGAAGCTTCGGGAATGAACGGCTCGGCCAATGTTGATTGCTGCAAAAAGCTGACACTGTCTTATCATGCAGGTGGCACGACCCACTCGCATAAAGATGTTGGCGGATCGCATGTGCGTGCACACGTACACACAGACCACCAAAAACTAGCTGGATGCACTGAAGCTCGCTGTGTGGAGAATGCAATGACCCCGGCCTGCTCAACCGACGGACAACCGTGAAGCGACTTAACCAGGTCTTCAGCCCATTGCCGAACCAAAGCCTCGGATGCGCGCAAGTGGAGGTGTCACATGAGATTCTGCCAAGATACCGCCTCATCTTTGTTCACACCGCCTTCATTGGAAGAGGCGGCCTGAATGTTTTCACGCGTGAGAGGCGATTGCAGTTTCCTCTCTCGGACTCAACCTGGGATTAGCACCGTGCTACTTGGCCCTTCGATCATGCCACGAAGCCGCTTCAGTGCGGGCTGATCCTTCAGCCGCAATGGTGAACACGCAATGCGACCTTGCCTGAATATGCGGAACGGCCTGTACATCATCAGGCATCCGACGATACTCTGCTTCTTCAATCGCGGCTGCTGCAGCTTCCACAAAGTCGGCATCGCAAGCGGAAGCCTCCGACCGAATGGATGTGGATGAAATGGGTGCTGTGGCTTGACTAGTCAAGACCTCCTGCGCGGCCGTCAGTGCATGCTCCTCTGGCCTCGGTTGAAGTAGCATGAAATTGCAGAAGTTGACCAGACATAAACCCTAAATGTGAAAAGATCGCTCTGCCGGCGCCTGGCAAAAGCAGACTGAGAGACAGCGACGTACGGCCCTACGAAATTCTGATTTTTCCTGCACGACAGTCTATAAACCAGCCTGGTGAGGAAATTTTTCTCATTCGGTAGAACACAACAATTGACATGAATGGAAGCACCAAACCTTCAGGCCAAGAACTAAGCGAACCAGACGCTCCTTCCCATTGCCCGTGGAATGCTATGTGTGCAAGTAACTGTCCTTGGGTCGAAAGGTCGACCAACTGAGGCATGAACCCTGCCATAAAGACATCATGCCGAGTGCGCTTGAAAAGGGGTTCAAGAAGCTCCTTGTGGCGACAAGAAATCTTGCAGAGCCTTGCCATACAGCCATGTGCAGCTGCCACCTCTGTCGTCACTGGCCTTTTGCAGCTTAAGAGCATCACCTGAGCAAGGAAAGAAGCACAAGTCAGCGACCTTGACTGCCCAGCTGGCTTTCGAAAGCATGGCATGCTCTGAGGACGAGCCACCGGGTTTCAACACCTGAAAAACTCGCCGTATATGTGTGCATGATGCCTCTTCTGAGCACGAAGTTACGTATATGTATGCTCCGTGCCAAGGCCCGATAAATGGATGTGGAAGGAATCTTGCGCGTGCTTACGTAGTCTTGATTCAGCCTCGACAAGCTCACACAATGGCAATTCAATGGCAGCTTAAAGCTTCCTGTCGTTCTAATTCATGCAGCTGTCCCAGGCCGTCCAGCTTGTGAGTCTTTCGAGGGTACATGAGTATGGGTGCAGCATACTTACTGTAGCCGAAATCTGCATCTTGATCTTCCCACGAGGTCATGCTGCATTGCCCACCGCTTTCCTCCCGATCATGTGTCTGCCGGCTAAACTTCACCATGAAAGCTTCATCATCTGGCAGTGGGCTCAAAGCCGAGCGCTTGGAAGCGGCCAGATGTTGTTGACAAGTGTTTGAATAACGCAACCTTTCCGCGCTGGTCAATTGCGCTGATCCAGCTAGCGAAATTATGGTACATGGTACGCTTCTCACTGTACGGTATATACACAGATTTCAAAAGATCTGTGTCCAGTACTTGCAACATCCTCCCAGAGTTTCTGACAGACATGCTATGTCGCCCCAAACTTGGCACTGCTGGACTTAACTGAGGTCACGGCGCTGGCGACGCGATCAGCAAATGATCGCTTGCCCTATCCCACCGTTTCCGGGAAGCGTCTACACTTTGATCCCAAGATCGCAATGCCCTCGAGACTCCCATCATCCTCACAGCTGGTTTGTTCCCACTCCACGCGAGTCCACGGTCAGTCACGGCCTGGCCTGCACGGTACACGGCGTACACTTGGTTGAGAATCCTATCTTGTTTCAGTTTGCAGTATGGACTTCGACACCTTTGGTCATGCAAGCAAAAGATTCAACTCTGAGTTTTCTCATCCACCGCACCACACGCACCTGGACGAATGCCACCCAGCAGCTTCCAGTGTTTCCATTGTATCCAGTGCTGCAATCGGCGTTTCGCAACACTGGCGAGAGTCGTCGGAACATGCAATGCCGCAGACCCACCGGTCCCAAAAACGCACAACGAAGGCTCGGAAACTTAAACATGTCTTTCCGACTCGGCTCAGCATCCAGAAGCATTCAACGTGCCAATGCCACAGGATTGCTGCATTTTGTGTGGCCGATCATTGGTAGGTCGCCTGGAGCATTGATCTGCAACTGCAACCTGAACAGGGTCGGACATTGGACACTTTGAAGTGTGGCGAACTTTCACAGCCCAGAGCCCCCGATCGCATTGGATTGGCATGTCTTGATAATTACTTGTCTTTCCGTTTAGCTTTGTCAGCTTTCCTCATCACGGAGCGTAATTTCGCTACGACCTCGCACAAAGCCGTCGATGTGCACACTTTTTCGACACCGGGCTGGTTCTTCAAATGTCCTTCGATCTGGCCAGACGACAGCAGGGATACTGAAAACCAGGTGCATGCTGAGCCAAAAAATGGAAACCTCCTCGAAAGTTGCTTCTGGGCACATCTGGCACTGCTGTCAGCTGGGTCAGTCTGAAATCGCGTCTTCGACGCCGAGTGAAATTTGTTCGTTACTACTGAGTGAATCTTTAGAATCGGCCGGAAGCCTCCTATGAAACGAAGCCGCCTGATTCGTCGGAGAACATCGGCAAATGTCACGGAGCTCAATGCAGTCAGCACTGCATCATTCCGGCGCCCATCCTGCCAAGTTCGCGCCTTGTATGATCGCATTTGGGACAAGCACGTGCCTCCGACATTCTGCCAGCAACGCCTCCAAGTCTTCTACCTGGCAACAACGTCGGCATTGATCCAGAGCTCCATTCACGAGAAACGAACACCGCCTGGCTGCCATCTGTGCCATCGCCTGCAACATATCTATACTAGGTTGGCACACAGCTCTGCAGTGTTGCTTTGGGTCTGCAGCGACATGACATGTTCTTGCACCTGGATCTACGTCGGCATCAACAAAGGACGCCTGGTGCAGCAAGGGAAATTAATGTTTCGAGCGAAAGGCAGTGGAACAGCAGCAGCCTCTGCACAGAAGGGAGCCATATGTCATTGCTTCCCTTCCCTTCCCTCCCCTTTCCTTCCATCGTTTCTTCCTTCCTTCCATCCCTCCTGGCCTCGTTGGTTTCCTCCCTTTTGCTCTTCCTCGATCATTATGTGTTGCTTCCTTGCTTGATTCCTGGCTTCCCTGTAACTATCTGCGACCATTGCTCCACCGCTTGATACGAACAGAGGGTAACCGCCTCTGGCAAAAGCATGAGAAGGAAACCATTGACACAACATCCCAGCAAGTCAAAAGCGTCTGTGCTCATGCCGCCAGCATGCTTCCCTGGTCACGCTAAATCTAAATGTTACCACGAAGACGGTGGACGTCGGCATTGCTGCAACAGCACAATGAACCGAAGCATCACAGGAGACGATCACAGCCATTACAGCTCAGCGCCTCCAGCTCTGAAGGCACC
Source organism: Symbiodinium sp. clade A Y106 (assembly GCA_003297005.1). Taxonomy (NCBI): domain Eukaryota; class Dinophyceae; order Suessiales; family Symbiodiniaceae; genus Symbiodinium; species Symbiodinium sp. clade A. The sequence goes on from BGNK01000901.1 coordinate 22,300, forward strand.
TCCGACGAAAAGCAAAAAAAAGAAACACCGGTCGGTTCACCGGGTTTAAGCAACGTGAACAAAAAGCACTTACACATACACCATCATACACCTGCAAAACTGGCCTCCTCTTGCGCACTTTGGCCTCAGCGTGCGTCTGCTGCTTGCAATGCTATTAGCTTAGCGTCCCGGATCTTTGAGATTTCGGCACAAAATCTTAGCCTCCGGTATTTTGCGGAGACTGACCTGGTAACCCGTCTGACCCTCAGTTGTGCACGTGACTGCAACTGATGTTTTTCGACAGTTGCCTGTGCACGAGGTCTCATCAGTGTCGGTAGTTCCATCCTCTCCAGTTCCAACTCGCCCACACTCCTGCACTTCCAGGAAATGTGCAGTGACTGCATTGTCCGGAATTGGACCAAGGCAGAAATACTCCGGAACGTTCCCTCTGAGGCAGTTCTCCCTCGTCTTTGAGGCCCAGGGCCTAGAGCCTAGGATACCGTAGCATGGAAGCCGAACCTGCTTCAAGGGAAGCTCCTGAAAATAGCCACCGGAAAAGGTCCAAAAGCAGCGCTTGGAGATTTCTCAATTTGGTGGTGGTCCGAGCTTGAAGTTGAAGCCTAGCGGGTGTGACCACCACTCCCCCACCACCCACCCCACCACCACCACCACCCCTGATTTGGCCTGATCACCTCCTACTACTGCTACTACTACTGCTGCTGCTACTACTACTACCACTACTACTACGACTACCACTACCACTACCACCACCACCACGACTACTACTACTACCAGCCCCTACCACTACCACTACCCCGCCACCGCTACCACTACCGCTACCACTAGCTACCGCCACCACTACCACTACCAGTAACACAATAGCAACAACTATTACTCCTACTGCTGCTAATACTACAACTACAACTACAACTACAACAACAACTACTACTACTACGACAGCAACAGCACTGCTTAAGAAATCATTGGTTTAAGAAATTGAGCCCCTCGGACAGAAGAAATCCAGGGTACCCTGGACTCGGCGTGCCAATTTCTTATTTTGCTCTTTCTCATTTTGTCTTCGCTGGTGTTGTCCGCACAAAAATTAAAGGAAAACAAGAAACTAAGGGAGTAGATTTCGTATTCCAAAAGCTCGGCGCCAAACCCTTACAAAGGAAACCAAGAAATGAGAGCACACAAGGATTCGAGCCCACAGCACTTTCCATTCCAGCTCTTGTGCGTATCCACTCGGGCATGGCATCCTTCAGACTCCCTAAATCACTAAACGCCTTCATGTCAATCCCATGTTTTCCGCAGCTTGTAATCAGCCCTTGCCAGAACCCCCACAAAAAAGAAATCGAGCCCCTCAATTTCTTAAATTTAAGAAATCGAGCCCCTCAATTTCTTATTTTGGTGGTTGTTGTTCTATATGGCAAAGCTTAATTTAAGCCCTTATCAAGCCTTTACAAAGCCTCCAAAGCTGTTATTAAGGCGTTATTAAAGCCCTATTAAGCCCTTATTAGGCAACCCCAGAACCCACCAGAATAAGAAATCGAGCCCCTCAATTTCTTAAATTTACGAAATCGAGCCCCTCAATTTCTTATTTTGGTGGTTTTTTCCTATATGGCAAAGCTTAATTTAAGCCCTTATTAAGCCCTTCCAAAGTCCTCCAAAGTTGAAAATAAAGGCCTTATTAAGCCCTTATTAGGCAAGCCCAGAACCCACCAAAAAAAGAAATCGAGCCTCTCAATTTCTTGAATGTACGAAATCGAGCCCCTCAATTTCTTATTTTGGCTTTTTCCTATATGACAAAGCTTAATTTAAGCTCTTATTAAGCCCTTACAAAGCCTCCAAAACCCTCCAAAGCCGTTATTAAGGCCTTATTAAGCCCTTATTAGGCAAGCCCCCAGAACCCACCAAAATAAGCAATCGAGCCCCTCAATTTCTTAAAGGGCTTTGGAGGCGTTTTAAGGGCTTAATAAGGGCTTAAATTAAGTTTTGTCATGTAGGCAAAAAACCACCAAAATAAGAAATTGAGGGGCTCGATTTCTTAAGGGCTAAATAAGGGCTTAAATTAAGCTTTGCCATATTGAGGGACTCGATTTCTTATTTTGGGGGGTTCTGGTCTGGTAGGGCTGTTTACAAGCTGGGTAAAAAATGGGATCGATATGATGGCGTTTCAGGAGTCTGAAGGATGCCATGCCCGAGTGGATAAGCACGTGAGCTGGAATGGAAGGTGCTGCGGGCTCGAATCCTCCTGTGCTCTCAGTTCTTGAATTTGTTTTTTATTTGCTGCTGATTCAAATTAAGAAATTTGGGTTAAGAAATGAAGAGTACCCGCAAATCCCGAAACCTCTTTTTACAAAAGAAGGTGCGCTTCATAAATAAGAAATCGAGCCACCCCTTACGAAAAATTAACTGTTTCTTAACCGGCGCTGTCGCTGCAGCACTACTACTACTACTACTACTACTACTACTACTACTACTACTACTACGATAGCCACCCCCCCTACCAACCACCGGCGCCTCAACCCATCGATACCCATCGTCATGATCATCATCAACGAAAATGACAGCTGCAGAAGATGCTAGGGCTAGGGCTCAGGCCCCCTATCTGTGACAGCTGCAGAAGTTGCCGATGCTCACTTGCCTTAACTGTCACAGATGCAGGGGCTGAGGCTCCCTATCTGTGACAGCTGCATAAGTTCCCGAGGCTNACATCACGAAAGTACTGGAAAAACCGAGTAAAACGGCTCTTCTGGAGATGTTGTTCGGGGTGTCTGCATAACAATGTCGTCATCATCCCCCCTCTCCCCCGACCCCTCCCCCCAAAATGGAAGTCCAGAATCGGAAGCTCGAGTTTGCAAACTCGCAAGTGAATTTTGAAGCTTCATAAGATGTTCCTACATGACGAAAGTGCTGTAAATACCGAGTGAAACGGATGTGTGCAAAAAGAGTATGTAAGAGGGGTGGTTGGTAGGGGGGGCGCCTACTACTACTACTACTACTACTACTACTACTACTGCTACTGCTACTGCTACTGCTACTGCTACTGCTACTGCTACTGCCACTGCGACTGCTACTGCTACTGCTACTACTACTACTACTACTACTACTACTACTCCTGCTACTACTACTACTACTCCTGCTACTACTACTACTACTACTACTACTACTCCTGCTGCTGCTGCTGCTACTGCTATTGCTGCTGCTACTATTACGACGACGACCACGATTACGACTGCGACTACGACTACGACTGGAGCCATCACAGCAGAGTAAAGAATGCTACGACAAAGACGATGCTGAGGATTCAGGAAGCAAGGCCTGGTGTGGATCCCAGAGCCTTTAGACACAGGCACACTCGTTCGCGCGGAAGCAGACAGGCATGTCATGCACGGTGATGTACCCAGTTCGAAACCGTTCCGAGCTCGGGACACCAGAAACGGGAGGCAAATGCAGTGTATGCTGATGACAAAAAAGCGCTGGGCCAGGCAAAGGCGAACATATAAACAATAAACAGAGCCTTCTGAGTAAGCTCAGAATCTCGTGCGCTACGATGTTATTACTGTTCTGAACTGTTCTGTCGTGGGCATCCCACGATCTCCGGTATCTCCGGCATCGCAAGTAGACCCGTCGGTCGTCCGCTGGCTGACAGAGCAGAAACGATCGGGCCTCGGAGAAGACGTTGGCATCACTCGAGAGGCTCCTTCTGAGCACATGCAGCACAAATCATCAATCATCCCTTGGCGAATGCCGAAGCGACATGGCCTTGAGTGCGCGCTTGAACTGCGATTTCTTCGTGGGGCCCACTCGCGTCCTCCTATAGCAAGAAACTCTCTGTTGCAAGAAACTTCTCCTCATGGACACCAAGCCGCATCCCCAAAACAGGGGCCTCGTCAGCATCTTGAAGGATCCAGTTGGGCGAATTATCCTCAGAGTCCTGACACTTTGGATGCGTAGATAGTTTTGCTGCTCCTTTCCGTGAGTCTCGGTACTGACAGGCGATGCTGATCGACTCCTCGTCTATCCGCTGCGCAAATTCCTCTTCATGCAGGGCTGTGCACTTACAGGCTTACAGGATCTTGAAAGTGTGACAGCAGACAGCGTGTGACAGCATGTCTAAACGCGACACACTCGGCTCCGCCTTGGACCGATGCGAGTCGTGCTGTTGCCAGGAGTTGAGGCTTCCCAGGCCTAAGCTCTGTAGGGTGGGCCATTTCCTAGACGAGATTATACGAGCATGGTGTGTCATGGAGTCATTCCTACTAGTACCAGTTGCAGCATGTTTGCTCAGGATTTACCAGGCATCAGCACGACACAATGACGGTGTTCGAGGCCGCAGCAAGTTTCCAATTCACCGCCTGGAAGCCAGCTGCATCAATCTTGCAACCCTTTACCACAGCTGCAAAAGTAGCCGATGTCACAGCCCCGATAAGAACGATAATTTTGGCAACGGGACTTCTGCGTGCCTGCCCATCTAGTTACGGTTCAGGTCAACGGTCGCTGGACCGTATTGGAAAAGGCCATGGCGGTTATTCAATACTAGCTTCGAGAGTAAAAAAGTGGGAGCACAAACAGGACTGGGCTTGAGTTGAAATTCTACCCTGCTCAGCATGTGCTGGTGGGTCTTAAATGCGGTGCTTCTATAGGGGGCGAGAACGCGTACTCCGACGCAGCACGACCACGACCACAAACACAGGTGCGCAAGTGTAAGGCCACCACAAAGGTCGGCAATCTGCTGTGAGATCGGGCTCAGCGTGCCCTGCCAGAAGGCCATACGCAACGAGATGATACGAGTAGCTTCGACTGCACAGTGCTCGCCGCCTCTGCTTCCTCGAGCTCGTCAGGCCAAAACTCTGCTGTCACCTTCGCTGTGAGCTAATAGTGCTTTCAGCTTCGTGAAGGTCAATGGGCACAACTGCACCTGTCTTGTCGCTGTCAATACAACATAGCTACAGCAAACAAAAAAAAGCACACACGTATTTCCGATGCTTCGGCTGGAACTGCAAAAACCAGAAAGTATGGATTGTATATGTATGCATACACTTGCAGCTAGAATGACACACGTGCATCCCAGCATGTTGTGTTTCGTGGCTGTGTCGTACCTTTGTACACTCAGCTCCCAAAGTGTTTAACAAAAGGCTTGAGGACTCTATGTCTTCTTTAGCCACTCGGCACAAGTACGAGGACATGCCGAAGGCTGCCTCTCAAAGTTTCGAGCCATTCCACAGCGGATTTCGAGGTGCAGACTCGCAGAGCTGCACCAGCCCTCACCAGGTTGTATTCCTCCTTGAATCATCTGCATGGCGCATGTTTCTCTGTGTCTTCTCCGAATTTCAGCCCGAATCTGTCCTGGGCCAGAAGCTCGTCTAAAATTGCGGTGGGTGAACCAACTGCCTGCAGGCCAATGCAAACCGTTTGTCGCCACGTTATGGCTCAGTGCAGAATTGTTCACGCTTCGCCTCAGCCGTGCTGTGCATACACTGACCTGCAAAATGCGCCGGGGGCCTCTCCATCTTCCATCATGAAACGGCGCAGAAGAATCTCACACTTGCTGGCGACTGCTCCCTTGTTTATAGAATTGCCTGAAAAGAATGATGTCAGCGTGCTGACAAGACCGCTTGAGCACTGCGCAAGGGGCAACTGAACTTGACCTTGTGCCGTGTTACGAAGAACAGGAAAGATTCAAGCTGGCTGTGTGGGCGCTTGCTGCTTTTGTCGCATGCCACTGATGGTCTGACCGTGAGCTGCACCCACCGGCAGCAAGATGCGCGATGTTCGCGTCTACGGAACCCATGCGCCACATCGTTTCGATGGCACGGGTGGTGGATTAACGTGCCTGCTGCATGTAAGCTGCGCTGCTACATGCGTCACATGGAAACTGCCTGATTCAAAGGGTTTGCCCTTTGCCAGGCGAGTCATGCGAGCCAGTTGCAGGAATATGCACAATCATTTACAATGACCTGCCAGCTGTTGCATCGAATGAGAGAAGAAAAGGTCCTGCCTGGCCTGGCGAGTTCTGGAGCCGCAACCGTCAGGCAAACTCTTTGGAGCTATCCTGCGGGACTCGCTGGCAACACTCAAAAGCGATGGGTCGTCTTGCCGTTGGTTTGGGCTCTACCCAGTACCAGTATCGTGCAGAAGTGGCGAAGCTCGCCTGGCAGTCCCAGCAATTTCATCCGGGAGAACACCTGGCTCATGGGCAAAGCAGTGATCATGGTAACAAGCAGACAAGTAGCTTGACCGACCCTTCAGGGTTCCAAAAGCTTGCAAGGTCGCACAAAAGATCGATGAGATCACAGTTGAGGCTGCGGCATCCTGGGCAGATGCCCTCTGTTTAAAATCGAACTGAAAGCAATCCTCGACCTGTTATAGCAAGGTTGGATAGGTGGACAAACAATCGAAGTTGAGTGGAAACAGGTCTTAACAGGTCAGGTCGTCGATGGGGCGCACCCCGGCAGGAAGATGATGTGGGATGTACGGCAGTTGCTTATCAATCAGCACCTGCAACCATGTGTCTGCAAATAGTCGACTGGGCCTTGTGGTGATCGAAACGCATGCGCACGCACGTACACACCCGCGTGCACGCAATCACAGAGATCAGTTGCGTGCGACAAGTCTGACGATGTCGGACAGCAGCACAAGTGGAGGGCTAATTAAAGCTTTCTTGGCTATAGAGCTCGATTTTGCAAGACTGGGAGGCGTTCGAATGACGAGCTCAGGTTCGCAAACTCAACATTTTCAACTCTTGGCGTCTCGCGCGAGAACTCACGGCAGTCCCTCCGGGCCCGTATTGCCCCACTGCAGCCGCTCTGCCCTCTCGCTACCCACCAACAAGTTTGACCAATACAAGACACCCCTTCTGCGCCGTTCCTCTCCCATCCTCTCTACCCTTCGTGCATGTGGCAACCCGCCAGTCGTAATTTCAGCCGCCCAAAGCCTCCGCGCTGCCTAGCCTCTCCGCGGCCTTCGTAACAAGAGCGCAACCAGGGTGTTGTGCTTGCATGTGCTTGCTTTAGCCACTCGCCGTGGAGCCGAGAGGTCCTGGCAGACTGCAACCACTGGTCGTTGCTGGGGCGATGTGGGGGTGGGAAGTGGAGATTGACGTTGAGGAACTTCTTGCGATGAAGCTGAAACCGACCGAGGTTCCGGACACTATTGTGTGTGTGGCATTGTTCAAGAACCGTATACAAAGTCTTCAACCGTTCTCAAGACAGTTCGGCATCCAGGCTTGGAGCTTCCGGCCAGGCGGGCGGGCGGAGGGCAACTCGAACTCGAACTGGAACTGTTCGAGTTCGAGTTTGGGTGGGGTTCCTAATGATTTCCACAGAAACATGGCCCTGGCATGGGACTGAATTAGCACGAAGCTCCTTCTGCGTACGGAATCGGACGCGCAACGTGCCCCAGTATTTCGGCCGGTGGAAAGGGCGCTGTTCATCGGGAGGCCGGGTGAAGACTATAAGTGCCGGCTGAAGAGTATCTCTTGCGCCGACAGTCTAAAGTTCGCGGAGACAAGCATCAACCTCACGAAAGACACAGTCAAGCTTGCAAGAGGATGCCAAAGGTTGAAACTATCGCGGCAAGATGTGACGGTCGCCGGTCTGCAGAGCAAATCTCCATAACATGGCAGTTGCATCTCCTCCCTCAGCCAAACCCACGCTAGAAAAGCTCATGCTTCAGCAGGGAGGTATGCAACGCATACAAGTGCTGCCTTATCCAGGCCAGAGTAACACAGCTTCTCCTTTTGGAGGGCTTCTCCTTTTGGAGGGCTCATGACTCCACTTGATGAGGCGATCCTGCAGCAACGTCACACCTTTCCAGTCGTTTGAACGACTTGAAGCTGTCCTGCTCAATTACTTTGCAGAGCTTGCATGGACTTGGTGAAGCTGGTCGGCTTTGCTTGGATACTTCCGCCTGCTCCCCTGCTGTCAACAACTTTGCGCTGCCGGCTGCTTGTCACTCGACACTCTGTCGGACATTGGCAACGGGCGCTTCAAAGCACTTCTGCTGCTTGCTGATGTGGTGCAGTGTGCGGGACTCAGAACAATCTGTTTTCTCGGGCCCAAGCGCGCTCCGGTAAGTGCATCTGATCAAGGGTGAGCATATGTAGTGTGAGTTTCAGGAGCAACACAAAAGTCGACTCCGCTCACGTTCTNACTCAGAACAATCTGTTTTCTCGGGCCCAAGCGCGCTCCGGTAAGTGCATCTGATCAAGGGTGAGCATATGTAGTGTGAGTTTCAGGAGCAACACAAAAGTCGACTCCGCTCACGTTCTTGGGATTCATCCGGCATGCGTACAGTCTGAGCATGGTTTGAGATTCTTGAATCTAGTGCCCCTAAGATGATAGCAGTCTGCTCGACTGTGCCACGTCTTGCCGGTTGCCGTGGTAATGTACAGCTCTCTGGCCACTGGCAAAGCTTCATTATGCATCCGAACTTGTGCATCCAGACGCTGTATGGTCCCATGCGCATTTTCCTTCAAGTGATGAAGGTGCGCGACTTCGCGCTCCAAAACCTTTACACGAACCCTCAGTTGTTCAATCAGAGGATCTTCCGCATCGAGAGCTGCTGCGTCCACGTCCATCGGCTCAGCGGTGGAGTCGTCGTCCATTGATGTCGTAGAGGTGCAGGAAGTCGCTGGCCTCCAGCGTTTCATGCATTGCCACCACCAGTAGCGTAGGGCACCCCAGATTGTCCATTCGATGCCCAGTATCAGACAAACAATCGTCGTCAGCCATGACCACTCAGTGGTTGCGTCCTCGTCCCGATTGATAATCGTAGAGGATGTACTCGTAGATGTAGTTGTGGACGAGGTCGACGTTTGTGAAGATGTTGGGGAGCTTGATGATGTCGCCGTCGTTGAAGCCATAGTGCCACCAAGCATCGCAGTGAAGAAGCATGACATAGGTCTTGATGTACATGTAGCACATGCGAATGCCGTAGATGCTGCAGCCAGATTCCTAATGAGTTCCTTATCCGTGAGGTTGAGCTGCTCCTCCGTCACGTCCTTGATTTGTGGTAACCGGCGAAGAATCATCCTGTGATCCCCATGGTTTTGGAATCGCACGGTGCCTGTTGACAACAAAGTCATGAGAGGTGGAGCAATCATGCTCTTGGTGAGGCCGTCGGCAGTCATCGATTGTGTAGGTGTCAAAGCAAGCCAGCGTAGGCGTCCGTGTAGTCGTGCCTCGCGAAAAGCTAAAACGTAAAGTCGCTGCCCTTTGTCTTGAGGTACAGACTTGTCTCCCGATGCCAACTCGAAGAAGTCGCGGCAATCGGTATAGTCGTCCACTGGCAGCTTGCGAACGCCGCCTTCCTGGCAAGCCAGCAACCCTTGTATGGTTGGCCGTCGCGGCATGTAGAGGATCTCTGCCAGGCGCACCGCAACAAGACTGCTGGTTTCGAGTCCGCTGACTGCCGCGAGTGTCTCTGCATGTGACGTTGAGTAACTAATCCGCTTTGCCTTGGCACCATGACCCCACAAAATGTGTGCAGCACCGCCCATGATGGCTGTTTCGCGATCCTCCAGCGTCTTTTCCATGAGGCCACCCAGGTCACCAACACGATCTTCCATTAGGAGTATGAGAACTCCTTCTTGGGCATACTGTTTCGTGTTTCCGGCGGCACTGGAGTCATGGATGCATGCTAGACGTAGAGGAGGTAGTAGTCGTCGGAAGTGGAGGCCAAGACCGTGTCCAACCTCTGCCTTGGCTCGTGCCACAACTGCGTTGGCTTCCTTTAGGTGACGAATGCGTGCTTGAGTCACCTGTGTCTGTAGATGACTGACATCTGCGATGATGTCCAACCGTGTGGCGGTGAGCCACAGTAGTGCACCCAGAATGGAGCGAAAACTTGTCACCTCGCTCGGCTCCAAAAACACATCATCCTTCTTGCCTGCCGGGATGTCCGCGGGCTTCAACTTTGAGCAGAACTCGTCCTGACTCATCATGAAACCTGTTGCCGTTCTGCTGTAGACCACCCCGCAGTGTGTGAAAGGAAGTTGTTGTTTGGTCACCTGGCCGAACTTTGCAGTCAACATGTTGTACTGCTCGATGAGCCAGGTGCTTTTGCTTCCAGCGCCAACATCATCAACGTGTGTCGTTGCGATCGCCAGGATGTTGGATTCCTGGGCATCCGAGGTCTTCTTCTTGACCCAGAAGAACAAGTTTTCATCCAGAAGACTTGCTATGCCGCCTTGAGCCTCAAAATGTTGGTGCAGGCACAGCTGCCAGGCAAGAGGCGCGTCGTTTAGGCCGTATATTGGTTTGAGACAAATCAAAACATAGTCATCGATCTTGTCTTCTGGCACATCGAAAGATGAGTCATGCCTTGCAAGATGTCTCCAGACGTTCCTCGGCACAGTCACCGCAACTTTCCGGAGGGGTGCCGAGATGCCCTTTGCGCGCAGGAGCTCACGGATTTTCTCAAAGGTCAAGCCCTTGAGGAACGCTGCCGTCACGTCCCAGCTCTCGATGTCGAAGTCCTGCGTAGCCGCTGTCGACATCAGTAGCCGTTGGCTCAGACGTGTCGCCGTTGTAGACCTTGTGGAAAGCACCTCCTTCTGCGCATCAAAGCATCCACGGGCACAGAGTCTGGATTTCACCTTGCGTGTCCCATCAGGGTACCTCTTCCATTTCCGTACCCAGATGCAGTCCACTAGCACAATGTCGGAGGTCAGGGCATTCTTGTGCATCTTCTTAAAGCTCTTGGTGTCCGTGAACTGTTTGATTTCATCACCGTCAGCCTTGTCCACCTGAGGCCAGTGGTCATAGATCTCATGCTCGCCGATGTTGTTAGTTTCCTCATCAACCTTGTAGATCTCTCCGGTTTGGATGTCTGCCAGGAGCTCTTGATGCATTTTTCCAGGCCATGTGAACAGATGCTGTGCTGGTTGCACGTAGTAGTTCATGATGTCGTGGGTCGATGGTAGTGCATGAAGTCTTGAGGCATTTCTGCCCAGATGGTCATCCCATAGTGCGATCATGCACTGGTTGTCGTATTGGAACCAGCTCGTTGGAAAATCCATTGGTATGCGTTGGGTTCGTCTCATAATCCAGAACAGGTTCAACATGTTATGTTGTGCATAGGTCAGCACTTTCTCCTTTCCGAGAACTTCCATCAACGCATCAAGCTTGGTTTTCTTGATCTCCGGTCCAATAGTGACCATGCGACTCTCGGGGCCTTTTCTTTTGTTCGAGACATCGTCATCACCCATTTGCGTGGAGGTAGCTTCGGGTGTCGTAGTTGATGAGGTGTCGATGTCCATAGGTTGTGGTTCATCAATATCAACGGCACCTTCCGAGGGAATGACCTTGGTGTCCCTCCGAGGTTCGTAGTCCACGTTGACGTAGTAGTAGATGTAGATAAAGGCCAAACTGTCAATGGCTTTTGTGGTCACCCGTTTCATGGTGATCGGTTGATCATTGTTGTGCTCATAGCTGGTATGTTCGTCATGTCCACAAACCCACATCAACAGCACGCCAACAGAACCTTTTGGAGGATGGAGTGTTCTCACACTTTGACCGAACATGGCCCCGGCAACATTGCATTGTGCCAATGCCTTGCCAACATTGATAATCTTGTTCCAGGTCTCGGCAAAGGCTAGGGAACTCGTTGAGGCGCGTCGCCACATGGTGAGGTCCCCTCGTTGCTCAGTGAGCCAACCGACGGTCGTCACCTTGTATGGTGACTGTCTTTCCACAATGTTGCGCAGACCCTGAAAGGCTTCCATCTGGTCACTGGTGAGGGTCAGAAACACACCCGCCTGGTGGGGCCTGATGTGTCGCAAACTCACAAGGTATGGTCGACCTTGATAAGAGAGGATCGCAGTTCCCTCAGCTGTGTCCAGTTTCAGTAGTTCTGCGGGACCTCTCCAGCCCACATCGCCTTGAACTTCTCGATGGAAATCAACCTTAGTTGTTCCTGGGATCAGCTCACCAACATTGAGCTGATGAGGTCGCGTTCTGTTTGCCCTGGCGATGCGGTCCTCGGCGACTGCTTGATGAACCATTGATAAAGCCATTTGCCGTATGCGAAGCGCACGCTCGAACGGCGTGATGTCCGTTTGAAGGGCACCAGAGATCGCAACGATGTTGGTCTGGTCCTCCTGATAAAATGGGCGTGGTAGTACCCCGTACACTGCCATGCATGGTGTCGCTCCGCCGTAGTTGAGTGTTTGATTGTGAGCGATGGCACTCTCCTTGGCAAGCTCGGGAGGTTTCAGCTGTATACCTTGCCGGTCCATCTCCGCTTCAAGCTTAGCCATGGTCAGCTGCATCAGTCCAACATGGCGTTCAACCAGTCCGGTGCCAGTGTGTTGTTCAGCAGCGGGTCCGGAAGTGGTCCCCTTCGGCACTCTTTCTATGTTGAACCTTTCCATCTCATGGGCTGCCTCATGCCCCATGAGTGAGGACTCCTGATCAAGCACCAGTTGGTGTGGGGCTCCATAGACGTAAATCCAGGACTCACACAGCTTGCCCAAAAGCTCTGTATGGCTCTTGCCTTCCACAGCCGTTGCTGCCTTGAGGCGCGTTGCCTCACAGATCACAAGAAGAACCCAGGTCTCCTTGTACTGAAACAGATCCATCTGTATCCGGTAGTTGAAGGTGCCGGCACTGGAGCCGATCTTGACCTGGGGCCTGTTAGGCAACCGAACATACTTTCTGCAAATTGAGCATGACATCACAGCTTCCTCGGCCAGCGGTAGGATGTCAGAGGGAAGTCCGGCTCGCAACAGCATGTTCTTAAAGTCCGTGATCGGGCAGTGATAGAATCTCTCATGTAGCCCCAGCAGCAGCCGTTTCGCTGTGTGAGGGTCGCTTTCAATGATGCCACTCTGTAACCTCTTGTAGACCTTCTTGAAGTCGAAGAGAGGTTTGATGGTTTTGGCTTGTTCTTCACCTTCTGGTCTCACGGCTTCAAACTCCTCCTGCTCCTTTTCTTCATGTTCCTCAGATTCTTGGGGTAATGGACGTGGTTCAAGTAGGCGAGGAGGTGCTGAAGATGATGCTGACGGCTGCGAAGGTTCAGAAGCGTTCGTTCTCCCACCATTTTCTCTTTTCGGCGGCGCGGCCAAAGGAGCAGCGGGCCGGGCCGTCGAGGGAAGTGGAGCATCAGCAGCACGATCAGCACGGTCCACCTCGGGATCGCCGGAGCGAAAGCCGAAAACCGTGACAACCCAGTCGGCTTCGTCCACCTTGGCCTTCAGCTGGTTGGTGGACATCAACCGCATGTCCTCAACAGCATGGACACGCCAATGGCGAACAGAGCCACGGATCATCATGCGCAGAGGGGCGCATGCCGAAGAGAGGTACGGATCAGGTACCTTGAGGTGCCAGGGACGCAGGGAACACATGACACCCACAACCTGCAGATGTGGTTCAAAGACATCCTGAAACACCTGTAGAAGAACAGGATCATCCAGCCAGTGATCGTAGTCGACATTGGTGGCTTCCTGGAAGATGCCAATGCAAGACTTGAGCAGGTTGGTGAGAGCAGCCTTGAGGTAGAGACGCGACTCCGGCACCAGCGTGACCGAGGCATCAAGTTGAAGATCCACACCGCTATAGTCGCCACTGCGGGCCAGAAGCTTGAAAGCAGCTGTGGGATCTTCCAGGTCACTTCTCTGCACGCGTGCTGGGCGAGCAGCGCCGCGCATGGCCGGTTGACCATAACGGCACTCACCAGGAACCATGGTGTGTTCACAGCCTGGAGGGGCTGACCTGCCAAGCTGGCATCGTTCACAGGAGTAGTAGAGCTCGTGGAGCCACCATAGATGTCGAGGCCAGGGTTGACATGTAGCACACTGATCTCGTCGAAGAATGTACCACAGGTCTTGTACAGCAGCATGGCAAAAGCGACGAGGATACACTGCAGCCAGCGCCGTGCGGTTGCAGCCGTGCCATTGACCTTGAAGCGTTCCATGCTGCTTGCCCTTGTGTCCACCACAGCGACGTACCACCTGCTTCCACCGGCGGTTGCTGTAGAAGACAGTAGTCTTGCGGATCGGCCGTGCCGATTCGTCTTGAGCACCCAGCATGCACTGATCGAAACGATGACGGTATATGCCTTCATGCTCAAGCAACCTGGCCATGGGGCTTTCCTTGAACATCACAGAAGTGAGAGGCTGTTCAACGGTGAAAGCCCGACCGCTGTTGTGCTGCCAAAGGCTCAATGTCTGCAGATATTCCAGTGTCGGCCGCTCGTTGTTGCGATCCTCAGCGCGTTTGGCGGGATCCTTGCCAGCCGACGCCACTGACCATGGGCCACAGTTTGGAGCCATAAAGAGATGGTCAGTGCTGAAGGTGCGATGGCATTCTTGTAGTAGTGATTGATGTTGAGGAAATCCAAGATCCCAGCCATAGCGATGATCAACAGGGAACCCGACACTGAGTCCTGCAAGAAGACATATGAGCGAAAGACGCCCAGAGCCACTGCACATCTCCCAGAACTGGAGTCGTAGTGGTTGCTTGGTCGAGCTTGCTTTCTCAAGCCATGCCCTGGCATTCCATGGTGTGATCGGTCGCCGTCCTGACTTCGTGTAGAACTCCTCCGGAATGGCTTTGTAGTAGTGAGTAGCTTTTGCTCGTCGAGCGTCATCCCAATGATCTGGGAAGGTATCTCCGGAGTAGACTGGGAACTGCTCGGGATCCAGCTGTGATCCCATGGTGCTCGTAGTAGTAGCAAGCGCTTGAGTAGCCGTAGGCGTAGCAGTAACAGGAAACTGAGTGGCTGTAGGCCTGGATAGCGCTGGCTCTCGTTCTGGTCTTTTCAACCGGAAAACCGTCTTGCCGACCCAGAGGTAGGACAGGTCCTTGTTCGGTGTGGCAGATGCATGCCAGTCATCATTGAGGAACTTCATGCTGGATCTCCGTGGTACTGCCTGAATGTGTGTCTTGCGCTGTCCTAGCACCAGCTCTGGTTCTACAGGACAGTCCAGTGCACAGTCAGGCGTAAACAGCATGCGACGTGGGACCTGATGTACCCGGGTCAGTGTATTGCCGCATTGCTCCCAGTAGTCAGCTTTGTCTCGCACTTGGTGTGCTGGACCTGAGAGGAACGGCTTGACACATGCTCCATCTGGACCTGAGAGAGACGGCTTGACACATGCTCCATCTGGACCTGAGAGAGACGGCTTGACACATGCCTCATAAGTGGACCCAGATGTGGTAGCTGTTGGTGAACTCGACGTCATCTCGTTCTCTGTGGTTTTCTTGCTGTCATCTAAACTTTCCGTGGACCCAGATGTGGTAGCTGTTGGTGAACTCGAGGTCATCTCGTGCTCTGTGGTTTTCTTGCTGTTGTCTCGACACCGCTCACGTTCCTGGGAGGAGATCGCAATNTCTAAACTTTCCGTGGACCCAGATGTGGTAGCTGTTGGTGAACTCGAGGTCATCTCGTGCTCTGTGGTTTTCTTGCTGTTGTCTCGACACCGCTCACGTTCCTGGGAGGAGATCGCAATCTGTAGGAAGCAGTGTTGCACACTGGCTCGAACGTCGGGCCAGCGGTTTGCGATCTCCTTCGTCCAACAGTTCAACTGTGCATGGACCTGGTCCTTGGTGGTCTGACTTATGTTCTTCTGCTCATCGACAGGCAGCAAATAGTGTCCAGAGTCCATCAAGAGAAGCCGCAAATAATGACACTCACGCTCCTCGGTCTGGATCACAAGCACGCCGTCGCCGTTGTTGAACCAATCTGACAATATCGCAGCCTTTTGCCTCCGCAAGGCTGGATTTGAAAGTAGTGCTGGGCAAAGAGAGCCCCCGCCACCAAGAACGTCTGCTCTGTAGCTTCCTTGTGCACCGCCCAACGAGAGACCGATCTCAACTTCGCCAAGCGTAGATTCTGAGCTTCCAGAGATGCCACTGACATTGTTCGTGCGATCTCTGTTCCACTTCACCTGACTATCACCGCAGACCTCAAGCAGGTCTCTCAGCGTCTCTGAACCAACGAGTCCAGAAGCTGCCCCAGGGTCTACGAGTAGACCGCGCCGTTTCTGGCCTTGTACGGTGTGATATGCCTCAGTGCTGTAGATAGAGCTGGCGAAGTTGAAGGCGAGTCGCTTCTCGCTGGCATTTGCTTCTTCGGACTGTGTCTCTTCAGCGGAAACGGCAGGGGGCCTGTTGAGGTTGATGACAGGACCATCTGACCCTTCTAGGTTGAAGTGAACAACCTTCCGTGGCGGCGTTGCTTGCTGAGCCGCCCTGCTGTCACCAAAGGCCTGGTTAAGCGTCTTCTCGTTGGTGTAGCCGTAGTAGCCCTTGCCGCTGCCGTAGTTGCCGCCAAAGCCCTTATATCGAGGCGTCCATTTGCTCTTCCCCTTGCGGCCTTTTCCTTTTCCTTTCTTGCCCTTGATGTAGCCACCGCTGTAGCCACCACCGTAGCCACTGCCGTAGCCCTTGCCACGACCTTTCCAGGGTGAGCCAAACTGGCCCTTTCCTTTTCCAATTCCGTCGTGGCCACTGCTGCCCACNATGTAGCCACCGCTGTAGCCACCACCGTAGCCACTGCCGTAGCCCTTGCCACGACCTTTCCAGGGTGAGCCAAACTGGCCCTTTCCTTTTCCAATTCCGTCGTGGCCACTGCTGCCCACTGGACAGGATGCTGAGGAATGCCATCTGGAGCCGCACACCGAACAGCCTGGCCCTTTTCCTTTGCCCTTGCCTTTCACAGGGTAGCTCTCCGAGGTCGAGGGTGCCGTGGATGATGACGGGAGATCCTCGTTGAGGTAGTCTGAGTAATCACCTCATCCACGTGAGTTGTTCCGGGCTCCTCGTACCAGAGATTGGCACCTTCATAGTCGGCGGCATAGTTCCGATAGTCGTCGCCGATCCAATGCCAGTCTGTTTCATACCAGGCTTCGGTGTCCCATGTTTCATCCCAGGACAGGTCGCCTTCATCCTCGTACCAGTCGTAGAAGTCCGGCGAATACTCGTACTCTTCCTCGTAGAGGATGTCCTGGCCGGCTTCTTCCTTCCGACTGATGATCCTCAAGGCAAGAGTCCTGGCATCTTGGAAGAGCCTCATGTCGCCCTGGNAGTCCGGCGAATACTCGTACTCTTCCTCGTAGAGGATGTCCTGGCCGGCTTCTTCCTTCCGACTGATGATCCTCAAGGCAAGAGTCCTGGCATCTTGGAAGAGCCTCATGTCGCCCTGGAGCTGCATCTTAATGTCTTCCACGAACTTTGCGGGCAAACCTGCCCCTCTGAAGAACAGGTAGAACTTCGCCACTTCATTTACCACAAGACCCGCACGGGTTGTGGCTTCCTCCAGCTTGTAGTCCCACTCGATGGCGTACTCCTGAAAAGAGAGCTTACCCCGGCGGAACTCGAAGAAATCCTCCAGCGATTTTGACACCATCTCCTGATCCGAAACCCCGAAGGCGTCCTTGAGCGCATTGCATAGCGCTTGTATTCCCGAGGGAATGTGCGCTTGGAGAATGATGTCGGGGTTCGCTGGATCTCGTACTTCTTCGACAGCCAGTCGTGATAGTGCTTCGCCGCCTACATCGACATTTCCGTCGGGTCGTGGCAACCGCAGTGTGAGCCCCAGGCGTTGCGCTTTTCCTTGGAGCCTGCCTGCCACAAGAGGCCCAACCATCGTGTCATCTCCGTCGTACACCTGGTACCACAACTTAAGTCTGTCGAAAAACAGCTTCAAAGGGTAGTCCGGCAGCCCTGGCGCCCAACCTGGTGGTATGTCTCGCCTGAACTCATGGAGAGACATCCCAGTGGGAGGTGTCGTGCTTGTCGAGGCCATCTTGCTTGCTCGCACAAGGATGCCGTAGAGCCGCTGCAGAACGTTGTGGTAGTGTTGGAGAAAGGTTGCCCAAGACAGGCGAAGAGGACCCACGAAGGTCGAAGAAGAAGAAGTCTTGAAAAACTGGAGGAAATCGCCTCCGTACTGGTAGTCCAGGAGGAGGCCGGGGTCGTGGTGCTCGTGGCTGAGGTTCTTCTCGAGCTCAACACCCTTGATCTTAAAGAACGGGTAAAACGAATTCTCAAAGGTCTCGTGCGACTTTCCCTGGTCGTAACCCGGCTCGTTCACGAAGTAGTTTTGACCGCTGGGCACAGCGATGCCCGTGTTGAGCACTAGCAGCCAAAGCGAAAACGCGAAAGAGCTTTTGCCGAACGTTTTGGAGAAAGGGTGCCGCAGAAGCGCAGCACAGAAGCACCGAGCTTCTCGGCAGCCTATGGCGATTGGGTTTACGCGGGCCCTTACCAGCTCCGCTACCAAACTCAGAACAATCTGTTTTCTCGGGCCCAAGCGCGCTCCGGTAAGTGCATCTGATCAAGGGTGAGCATATGTAGTGTGAGTTTCAGGAGCAACACAAAAGTCGACTGCNTCCGCTACCAAACTCAGAACAATCTGTTTTCTCGGGCCCAAGCGCGCTCCGGTAAGTGCATCTGATCAAGGGTGAGCATATGTAGTGTGAGTTTCAGGAGCAACACAAAAGTCGACTGCTGCTCTGAAGTTCGAGACACGACTTGGCTTTCGAAATCATCTGCTCGCCGGAGGACGGTTTCACAAGAGGAAGGAAAGTTCGTGAGTGGCCAATAATAACAATGTTAGTCACATGACTCATAGTGATAATAACAGTAATACTAGTAGTAGTAACAATGGTAATAGTAATAATGATGATGATAGATTGTCTTAGCAGTGGGAAAGGGTGAAAACGAAGGACTGGAAAATCATTCAAATGATGAAGAAGCAGCATGCATCGTTTGCAGGAGCCCTGATGCAGAATTCGGCAACACTCTCGGCCCGGATCTAAACAGCAACATTAACGCACTGCACATAGACCCACCCTGATCAAGTCAGCTATTCCACAAGGGTTTTGGTCATACCATGCTGTCATCATGAATCTTTAGCGATCCACAACGAAGGCTATTGCTACTAAGCGCCGCCTCAAATATTAGTTAACTGGTCGTCTACTTAGCAGGGCTTCTTCAATATTACTGGCCGACTGGTCCGCGCCTTCAAGTATCGCAAGAAGAGGGGCACCTCCTTCGTGAAACCTGTGGAGAGGAGTTTCAGGTTTTGCGAATCTTCGGGGTTTGGGGTTCAAGGGCTTTTTGGGGGTTTTTTACGGTTTAGGGTTCAGGGCTTTCTTTTTTTTTTGTTCAGGGCTTTCGGGCTTAGGGGACTTGGGCTTTCAGGGTTTGGGGGGTCAGGGCGCCTGGGCACGGAGCTTACGTGGAATAAGGGTTTAGGGTTTAGGGTTTAAGGAACTTAACCTACGTTACCATAAGAAGGGAACCCTGTTATTTAGAATAGATCCCTGGGGCGGGAACTTAAGTCAAGTTCCTTAGCAAGAACCCAGCAAGACCTTCTGGGTCATAGAGATCATGACACTGTATCATGATATGGCTATAGAGCAACAGCATTAGTAGCATTAAGAGAAATAGTATCTGCAATAATACTAGAAATAGTAACATATAACCCTAGTAACCTCAACCTTAAAAACGAAAACAATCATCCTGGATCTTCCCACTATCAGAGGCGTAACGATCCTTGGAACCATCAGAGACACTAGTCGCACACCTAAACTAAGAGGTCCAGGCTCGAAGACAGACTGAACTCTACACCCCAAGCTGATTCTTATAGATGAATATAGGTAGAAGCGTATGTACATGATTAGTTCAGCCATACATATATACAAACACAACACACATGCGATTATATAGATGCCATATGTCAAGCAAGCTGCTGGCCAAATGGTCTCGCTCGGGCAGTGCGATGAGGAAGTCATCGTAGTCAACCTTGGCACGAAAAAGCCTTAAGGCTTCAGATTTAAGGCGTAGGGGTTTAGAGGTTTTGGGGTTTAGGGGTTTAGGATTTAGGGGTTTAGGGTTTAGGGGTTTAGGGTTTAGGGTTTAGGAGCACCAGCACCTAACCTACCTTTCGCCCCAGAGGCCCTAGACAAACACCAAACCCAAAACTCGACACCCCAAACCCCAAACAAAAAACTCAAAACAGAAAACCCCAAACCCTGCCAGTTATGTGAGCTGCGGCCCCAAATTTTTGTCAAGATCTGAAACCTCCAATCCAAATCTTGACCGCTTAGCCTGTAGCCAGTCCCAGTAGCAGCAGCAGCAGTAGCAGGAGCAGTGTCAGTGGCAGTAGCAGCAGCAGTAGCTGCGGCAGAAGAAGTAGTAGAAGTAGCATGAGTAGAAGTAGCAGTAGCAGCAGTAGTAGTAGTAGCAGCAGCAGCAGTAGCAGCGGCAGCAGAAGCAGCAGCAACTCAGGGTTGACGGCTTCTCGATAGAGGCGGGTATTACTAAGCATACTGGCTTAGGGTTTAGGGTACACGGTTCTACATAGAATTGTATTCTATCCATATTGCGTCTCAAAATTGGAGCTTCAAGTCGGCCTGGGGAAGCTTGAGCCGTGAACTAATACAGAGGCCTTGCTAGTGTGGGGCCTATATGGGAGCAATATTGCAAAGTACTCAGGCCCCTAGATTCTGAGTCCTATGGCCACCATGTTGACAAAAGCTCTGCCGATCTGGTGCTACCGGGACACTATATCCCGAATAAGCCGATGGAGGAGCAACACATGGCTTGGTACGTAAATCCAGCTTGGACAAACGGTCGAATGCCGCGATACTACTCTTGTCGTTCCTAGCCTTAAATTCAGACTGAGCCAGCCACGCCGTCCTTGTACGGCTTGACGATCTGGTACTTAGTGATATGGGCGCCTGCGCCGGTCAGGCTTTCCTCATCATGGTACTCCAGAAATCTAAACCCCTCATCCCTAAACGCATGTTCCGAAACCCCAACCCCCATGCCCTATGCCACACCTGCCGACATTGATTCAGTAATCCTCCTAAACGACATCCACCCCCACCTGTGGTAGAAGGTAACACATCTGAAGCCCTGCCCACTGCAACAACAAAGACGGCGGTAGGCAAACGACGAAAGTTGCCACCCATGCCAAGAATCAAAATGGCAATCATCAGCATCGTCACGGGACATGAAGCATCATCACACCACGGTTGATCAAAATGTTGGATGTGAAGATCCTCGGCGTTTATTGAACCAAAGCACTCACAGCATGGCGCCTTTGAGGCTGCGATCGCAGGCACTCTGTGTAAGCATGAATAAACGATCTTTGATGATTATAAGCACCGCAACCTATGACTGTATGGCGTAAGCCCAAATTGCTCTGGATACAACTGCTCTTTGACTGTCAACAACTGTAGGTCCTAAATCTAGTTCACTGCCTCTAACTACACTTACCGCCTTGTTTGAATTGCCTGTTCTTCGTGTTATCGGTTACTCTTGCTGTCGATCTTTGCCATCTGTCTAATTGTGCACCTGTCTATCTCTGTATACATACTTGCTACTGTATCCGCGAAGATACTGTTCCAGATCTAAATTTCATCTCTAGACCGACACGCAGGATGAGTTGTAGGACTGTTTCGTGTTAAGGAACCCCAGTACCTCTCCATACTGTGGGGGCCTTACTAATTACCTTTGCAACTTTGGGGGTTCCTGAATTTTGTCATAATAGTATAATGGGCCCCGAAAACCTCTTCTAATTATTAAGGCCCCTATAAAAAAACCTTATAATAGGCTTTGTCGTAGCCTTATAGACCCCTTTAAAGGAACCCTATTCTAATTATGAAGGCCCCTTTTTTTTGTGCACTCTACCAGGCCTCCGGGGCTCTTGAGTACAGGCAGTGACCTGTGCAGAGCGCTTGTGCAGAGCGCTTGGGGCTCGGGCTGTTGGGGATCAGGCTGAGGGTTCGCCTTGTGGTGGCCAGGGACGACCGGGTTTGGGGTTTTTTCAGGGAGGCCCTGCGCGCTCTGTGCGTGCACGCTTTGGCGCCAACTCGAAAGACGATTTCCGCAATTTTCTCTGTACTAAGACGTACTTCCAGTGTGGTCCTGTTAGGGGGGCTGCGGTGTGGTTCCAGCATTCCGGGAAGTTCAATTTGATTTGAACCTCTATCCAATAAGGAAACTGCATACCTCTTCTCCTGCCTTGGTGAAGAATCCTATCCTTGAAGGCGCCGGTAAAGACTACGGAGTGCATTGGATCGTTCTGGGGGCTTTGAAAATCTGAACCGTAGTCTTGTACTGTTGGTAGAGCAGTGTGGTCGAGGGCTTTTCCGGGGAGTTGGCTTTTCTGTAAACCTCCGAGTTAGGGACTCTGGAATAGAAGGAGGCCTTGATGCCNCTGAACCGTAGTCTTGTACTGTTGGTAGAGCAGTGTGGTCGAGGGCTTTTCCGGGGAGTTGGCTTTTCTGTAA
The DNA here is from genome assembly GCA_003297005.1 of Symbiodinium sp. clade A Y106. Lineage (NCBI taxonomy): Eukaryota > Dinophyceae > Suessiales > Symbiodiniaceae > Symbiodinium > Symbiodinium sp. clade A. Next base: position 44,534 of record BGNK01000901.1, read on the forward strand.
ACCTCCGAGTTAGGGACTCTGGAATAGAAGGAGGCCTTGATGCCTACAATTTTGAGGTCCTTTGGGGTAAGGGTGATGGCGTCCAAACCGTATGTAAGGACGGCTACGAAGGTAGATCTGAACATACGGAGCTTAGTTTTGACAGGGAGACGTGAGTTCCAAACCAATCGAAGCTTTTCATATGCCGATTCTGCGAGCCCTGCCCTGTGAAGGAAGGCGGTGTGGAAGGGATGGTCCCACGCTATCATAGACCCTAGGTATTTTAGTTGCGGTGTGGTCGGAACAGCAGCGCCGTTGGNAAGGCGGTGTGGAAGGGATGGTCCCACGCTATCATAGACCCTAGGTATTTTAGTTGCGGTGTGGTCGGAACAGCAGCGCCGTTGGCGAACTTGAGCGTAGTGGTTTCCCCTGCTGTTTTAGTTAAGAGCACCGTTTTAGTGTCATTGAGTTTCATTCCATACTCGGCGGTAATTTTTTCGACCGATGAAAGAAAAGACTGCATTTGCGGTATGGTTCTGGCTAGCAACAGGGTGTCATCTGCGTATTCTAGGTCGTAAACTGGATAGATAGAGGACCATGTGTTGCGTGGCATTCCCTTTGAGTCTAGGTCGTGGTCTATATCTGCAAAGATAACTGTCAGCACTATGACAAACAGGTAAGGACTGAGAGACACTTCTCGATTTGTGCGTGTCATCCTTGCGCAGGGGCCATGCTAATCTTCTCTGTATCGTTCCAATTTTATCGGATGATCCCCGAAGGGAATCCGGGTTTGGGGTTTAGGGTTTAGGGGTTGTAGTGGTTTTAGGGGTTTAGGGGTTTAGCGTTTAGGGCTTTAGGAGTTTAGGGCTTAGGGTGTATAAGGGCTTAGTTTAGGGTTTTCAGTGGGGTTTTGCCCGATGTGATCGTGCGACCCACGGCTCGCGTCTCCTGCTGTGCCGAAATCAGTTTTAAGATCCAAAGTTTGGCGATCGCGTATCAGTGCCAGGGGTATTTTGGGCTCGCGCTTCCCCACATATATGGTGAGGGTATGTGACGGTGGCAAACATGGTGGATTGGGCCTCGCACTTTGCCGTTTCTGGATGTTGATGTCGCCAGGGATGGGTGATCTAGTGTTCCGGAAGGGGGGGGCCTGCCCAAGCTGCACCACATGGGGTGTGACTCATGCTCCCGCCGCATTTGGAGTTATGATATCTGGGGCTTGGAATGCAAGGCTTCACCCCAGGGGATGTCGCATCAAGATTGAAATCCGCTTCTTGAGGCCGAGCGGATGGCGATGTAGAGCTCTCTGAACTCCGTCGAGTTTGTCATGTTTTCCATCAGCTGAAAGAGCTTGGCGTGCTTGTAGGATGCACAGCTGCGCGGCGGAATCGGGTGTGCAGTGAACGAAACCTCAAACCCGCAAGCAGTGCTGTTGCTGTGCTAAGCTGCTAAGCGCCGAACACATTCCAAAATGCTCGAGACTGCGTGGCTGCCATGGCAACGACACCTGGCAGCATTGCAGTGGCTTCCTTTTCCCTGGATGTGGACTGATGGCTGTCAGAATTAGGTCGCATGAATGTGTGAAGCTTAGCAAAAACGAACATGGAGGATTCGGTAGTTTTACGCATTACCTAGTAGCATGCAGGATTCTCCCTTTCGTCCCAGAACCCCAGACCCAAAAAGCCTGCTTCTTCCGTGAGGTCCGCTTACATGCTTCACGCAATCAGGTTCAGACTGCAAGAGCTAGGTCGAGGCTAATCCCTAATCCCTGAACCCCCACCATCTAGAACCCCTTCATGGGACCCTCCTTGGAGGAACCGCTACACCCTGAAAGGCTTGTTCGTCAGGCAAAAGAGAATCAATAAAGAAGCTCACATAGAAGCCTTAATTAGCCTGAAATAACAGGAATAGGGCTCCTGTAAGGTACCAGAAGGGCTCCTACCAAAATCCTACAAGGGTACTGTAGGGCCTTAATGATGGCAACAGTGTGGACCCTGGCAAATCTCAACTTATCAACGGCCTCTATAAGAAGAGGTAACACCCCTGTGACCCAGGCAAAAACAGCGGTGGTAGCAGCAGCAGTCGTATGCAGTGTCAGCAACATCAGCAGCCGTCGCTGTCGCGGTCGCTGTAGCGGCAGCCGTAGCCGCAGCCGTAGCCGTCGTGGTCGTCGTAGGAGTACGTCGACGACATCATCGTCGTCCTCCTCGGCCTCCTCCTCGGCCTCCCGGTGCTCCTCGTCGTCGTGGCAGTGGAAATGGACGTGGTGTAGTGGTAGTGGTAGTCAACAGTAGCAGCGGCAGCAGCAGGACGAGCAGCAAACGAGCGGGAGCAGTAGCAGCAGCAGTAGAAGGAGCCATAGCCGTAACCGTACCAGCAGCAGAAAACGAAAGAGGAAGAAACAGGAGCAGCAGCGACAGCATGAGCAGCTGCGGCCCCCAACTGGCACAGTGTCATCCAGGTCGTCATGTCTAGCATATCATGACCATCATCAGTCCCATCACGGTCATGACTCCGGCTTGTAGTAGTCTCTTAGCAGCGATCAACACACGGAAGTCTGTTCTCGGGCTTTGCGCAGAGCTTCGATCGTTCGGTCTGCGGTTCGGGGGCCCAAGGATCTCAGGGCTCCGGGTTGAGAGCGTCGGGCTTTGGAGGCTGCGAAAGGCCTCAGCAAACCTGCTCCAAGGCCTCCAAGCCTGACCCGTCTTTAGCCCACATTGGCTCAACGATTCTTCTCTGCTCTCAAAATCCCTCGACGACCTCCTAACTCCATCACTTCTCGAAGCTGACAAGCCTGAATTCCTGGAGCCGCGAAACTCCTGGAGCCTGAATCGTGACAACTACCCTGTTGTCGTACTTAAAACCTTCCAGGCTCCCCGACGGCTGCTGCTGCGAGCGCTAATCGCTCGGTAGGCATGGGTGGCCTGCAATTTCCGGGATGCGAGCATATTCTTCCTGACTTACCTCGTCACTCTCTCTGCCTCTCTGCCTCTCTCTCTCTCTCTCTGTCCCTCGCTCTCTCACTCTCTCACCCAGTCTCTCTCGTGTTTTCCAGGGCTCGAGGGACTTGTCAGGTCCCCCGGCTTCTAGGCGTTGGGGAGCCGTGAAAGTGCGCTGAAGGATAGCAACAGCAAGAAATGGGATAGGATCAGCATGATAGAGTATGTGCTGCTGCTTCGACTGTCTGACACATGCGTGAGTTGAACTTAACTGCGAATCCAAGGATCTCGACGCAAAGAATAAGAGTGCAATTCTGCCAGATTCAATGTTCCAGAGTTGCCATTGCACAGATCTATATACCCCAGCGGGATAGGTCTCATGGGAATCACTGCAACAAGAGTCCCATGATCAAAGTTATGGATCGAACAGAGATCAAGCCCGAGAGCTGCAAGGATTGGGGCGAAGCAAAGTGCAAGGCACGAGCCGAGGCCCCTGCAAGCATCGTGTCTCTGTGGGGAGCCTGGGCCAAAGAGGACACAAAGCACCCGAAGCCTTCATCATGGGAGCTTAAGGATTTGGGGAGGCGATTCTAAGCCAGGCATGAACAAGACGGCCCCGAAACCCTCCAACGCCCCAGGGCAAAGAGCCGTCAGGACTCGTGCGCTGAGTGTCCCTTCATCAGTTGTTGGAGCCCAATGCGAGCAAGAAATCGCCGTCGCAGTCGCGGCCGCAGCCGCAGCAGCAGCAGCAGCAGCCGCAGCAGCAGCCGCAGCGGTAGCAGTAGCAGTAGCAGTAGCAGCAGGAGTACTCGTAGTAGTGGTCGTAGTAGTGGTCGTAGTAGTGGTGGTAGTAGTAGCAGTAGTAGTAGCAGCAGGAGTAGTAGTAGTAGCAGTAGTCGTCGTCGTCGTCGTAGCAGTAGGTCGTAGTAGGTCGTTAGTAGTAGTACTACTACTACTGCTACTACTACTGCTGCTACTACTACTACGTAGTAGTGGCAGCAGTAGTAGTAGCAGTAGTAGTAGCAGGAGGAGTAGTAGCAGAAGTAGTAGTAGTAGTAGCAGCAGGAGGAGTAGTAGCAGAAGTAGTAGTAGTAGTAGTAGTAGGCAGCACGGGTAGTAGTAGCAGCAGTAGTAATAGCAGTAGTAGTGCTAGAAGTAGGAGTAGGTAGTAGTAGTAGCAGTAGCAGTAGCAGCAGCCGTAGCCGTAGCCGTAGCCGCAGCCGTAGCCGTAGCAGCAGCAGTGGCAGTAGCAGTAGCAGCAGCAGCAGCCGTAGCGGTAACGGTAGCAGTAGCCGTCGTAGTAGTAGTAGTAGTAGCAGTAGTAGCAGTAGTAGTAGTAGTTGCAGCAGCAGCAGCTGGTGGGAGGAGTAGCAGTGGTGGGCCTAGTAATGGTGGCAGGACTCGTAAGCAGCAGGAGCAGGCGCAGGCGGTGGTGATGCTGCTACTGGTGGTGGTCGTGGGCATCGTCGAACAGCAGCAGAAGTAGCATCTGTGCTAGCAGTACTTTCGCAGGGGTGCAGGAAACCCGTAGCCCCACACCCCAAAACCTGGAAAATTCTAAACGCTGAGGCACAGGCGCTGCCCTCTGCCGTCTGCCACAGGCTTGGGGTTGCTTTGGGCCAGCACAGCGGGCAAGCATGCTTGTGTCATGCTAGCATGATCCATCTTCAAAGGTGCGCTTGCCAATGCTGAGCTGCGGGTGGTTGATAGCTGCTGTGGCTGCTACAAGTACCCCTGCTAGACTAGGAATAGCACTCTGATGTGGTGACTGGTGGTATTGTTAGCCAAAACAGGCAAGGGTTCGGCTAACTTACTTCCGAAGCTGGGGGTATCGATTTCTGACAGACCGCCAAACGCAACTTGAAAGTTACAAGTAGCTGCATGGCCTACATCTTTACGATTTACGGCCCCTACGGTACAGTTCCAAGTGGATGTTGGTCTTGAGGACTACGTTTCCGTCCTGAATCCTGGGCTTGTAGACGGGATCCTCTCACGGCGCATGTCTAGTGACCAGAGTGAGCGCATGGCAGCTTATGTATCTATGTGTATATATGTATCTAGATACCTATATACCTATATGTCTATATATCTATATCTCTGTATACCTATATGCATATATATATATATATTTTTATTTATTTATGTATTTATGCCTGTATGTAGCCGTACAAATGGAACAACATGTTTGAGGAGAGGGCTTGTAATGGATTATAGTGTCCTGTATCAGTTTTGTGTTACATCATATACTAGCAATGCAAGGCTGTCAGGTGCTTCTACATCTTTCAGATCATCTTCTCCAGAGATCTGCACCAGACAGGTGAGGGCACTTCTTTCTTGCGAAAAAGCTCAGTCCAAGGGTCATGGTGCGGGATTGCTTCTGCACGAGATGGCAAACTAACCGCACAGAAGAGCGCTGAGCCCGGGCAATCCTTGCAAAAGTCACCCTAAACCCTAAACCCTAAGCCCCTAAACCCTAAACCCTAAGCCCCTAAACCCTAAACCCTAAACCCTAAACCCTGCCCTGCGCTCGAAATTAAGGTCTGCAGGTCAAACTTTGGGAACCCCAAAGTCTAGGTCCGGATCTTCGGGGCCTTTTGGGTGAATTCCATTATGCCTTGCCCTTTTTGGCAGCTTTGTCTGTTTTTTCGCTAGTGCATGGTCCATGTCTCCTTCGTGAACCCTCCTCGCTCCGAGCACGAATCGCAAGTACTGTCCCCCGCCTTGGGTTCTGATACTTTCTTTCATTCTTTGGACGGAACGAAAGATACGAAAAACTCGCTCAGTCTAGCCCAAACAGGTTCCGCCGAGCTCGTTCGTACAGCCCCGTCCTCGTCCTCAACTCCTGAAGCTTCAATGCAAACGCATCGAGTCCTAAATCGCCTAGGTTCTAGATCCTCACGGGGTCGACATCCCCCGAATGCTTCGTGAAAGCTGCGGGATGCATGACATGCAGAAGCCCACAAAGATTTACCAACAACAGCCGGACGAAATCTTTTTACCGTAGATTTAAACTGTGGCCGGGAGGGCATGAACCAGAGCGACAACACCCAATGCTAGTTGGAAACTATGGAAGATGTTCGGTTAGCGATTCAACATTCGCCACAGGAGGCAAGCCCATCGGCAGTCCCTATTTTCTCGTCAAAATCTCAAACGCGCACAATGACGTCTGCTGCTTTTTAGGCATGTGTGCCTTCGCGTGCTTCATCTGTATCATGTGTCATTGGTCTTCACGTGTCATCCCTTGTGTTTGCTTGCTTGTTCTTGCCTGTATTTCTTGGCTGTGTTTAACTTAGGGGCGGAGTACCGAAGCCCAGAAAAGGCTGGCCTTGTGTTTGTCGTGCGTAGGGCTATACATATACATATATCTATACATGTATATACATACCCAACCCCAAACCAAATCCCCTAAACCTTTCAGGCAGGCTTATCATGATAACAAGGACCCTGAGGATCGAGGGTTTGAGGTTTTGGGTTTAGGGTTTAGGTGATGTTGGAAAAGAGCTTGTGGGGCAGGACTAAGAGCAGATAAGACAGGATCTGCGACAAGAAGAGAGCAAAGATAGCACAGCACTGGAGAGTCAACAAGAGAAGCCCAGAGAAATGAGACACAAGGCTTGGGAAACGACTAGGAGATGTAGAAAGCCTCGGCTTCGGAGCTTGAGATCAGGTTCCGGGCTTGCAGAAATTCCTTCACAGAGTTTAGGAAGCCGCGCATGTGATTCTCCGGGCTCAGATGCCGTCCTTCGGCATCTTTCGTCGAACGACGGTGAGTCACAACAGGCCCTGCATCGTCCGTTGTTTGGGGCTGAGGGTCTAGGGCTTGGGGTGCGGCCTTGGCTAGAGCGGGGTTCAAGCTTCGGGTTCGGGCCTGGCTTTTGCAAGTTTACACATTGCAGGATCCTGCCCAACATCTGCTGGCAGAACAGCTCAATGCGAGACGAACGCGGAAAAGGCATCGATGTCCACCGGATTCTCCACCTGCCATTCGAAAGATCGGAGACCCGAAGCCGACCCTGGAGAAACCTCTCTGCCTCTGAGCCCCGTCTTCTTCAACTATCTGGTGCAAACCCCCGCTGACAAATTCAATCTACACAGGCGCTTTTCGGATATCAGCGACTGGACTGACATCGGAAACCATTTGGACGGGAACAGAAACGTGGTGAAAATGTCAAGGCGACGTTCCTCCTCCGAAGCTACTGCGACTGCTACTCTACTACTTACTATTTTTGATGCAACGACTACACGATGACAACGACTATGACTACGGCAACCTGCAACCTGCAACCTGCAACCTGCTACCTGCTACCTGCTACCTGCTACCTGCTACCTGCTACCTGCTACCTGCTACCTGCTACCTGCTACCTGCTACCTGCTACCTGCTACCTGCTACCTGCTACCGCTACTGCTACTGCTACTGCTACTGCTACTGCTACTGCTACTGCTACTGCTACTACTGCTGCTGCTGCTACTACTACTACTACTACTCCTGCTAACTACTACTACTACTACTACTACTACTACTACTACTACTACTACTACTACTGCTCCACTGCGACGGCAACAACGAAAACCACCACTAGCACCAGCACCAACACTGCCCTGGCACTCCACTCCCACTACCACTGCGACAACGACCCAATGTCACCGACGACTACTACCACTCCTAGGAATCATGAAAATAAGAAGGAGAGCGGCACCTTTATATGTCCATACCCGACAAAGGAAAAAACCACATACATATAGACAGACACACAAACCAGCACAAGCACGGAGACGAGAGCCTTCGTGTCCTCCCCCATTGGCCGGGTGAGAAAACCGCTGGTAGGAGAGGCCTTTCGCTGCTTCGGGTTCTACACTTCAGGGGTGCAACAGCTTGAGTTGCTTTGGAAAGACCCTAAATCCTATCAGGGAATGCGACCTGGGGTTTCTGTGTGTGCTTTGCTGAAGGCCCAACCAACGAGCTGCTTTGTTTAGGGCTTCTTCTGTTTACGGTTCAGGGTTTGGGGTGGCGAGAACTCGGGCTTCGCCTCACGGTCACAGGGATGCAGGAAGGCGGATACCTACATCTAAAGTCCTGAGCCCTGTCCGCTACACTATCTTCTACTACTCATCGTCATGCCGCATACGTACTGCGTGAATGTTGAACTATGCACTATGGTATCTGCTGTGTTCGTCATTGCAAGCCTTTACGTATACGCAAAATCATGGCCACGAAAACGTTTGGGTGCAGCAGCGGCGAAATTTTAGGTTGAGGGCTGCGGGCAAAACTTCTGCCATTCTGTTTGCACGATTCCTTTTCCTTTTTTTTTTGGGGGGGGGGGGGGGGGGGGGTGGGAGGGTAGAACGATGAAATTCTGGCTCGGAATTTCGGATCTGGGAGGTTTGAGTATTCAACCGATCTCACTTTGAACCACATAACTTGCCTAGTGACGTAGTGTGCTTTAGAAAGGGGATGTAAGGCATCCTACCACTAGTCTTCCGACATTACGTCTTAACTCCTCACAGGGTCTCCGTCTGCAGGGTGCCTGGGCTCCAGCGGGCGCAGCCTCAATACAACTGACGCGAAGATAGGCAGTTGCTTGGCAGGTTTGCAACGTCAGCCTTGTGTTGTTTGGGCTGCATGCAGGGTGTTTCGGGTGCAGGGCGGCAGGACCTGTGCTTCTTCGGAGCTGAAGCTCAGTGAACAAAGCTGAATACGATCTATGCCTGGAATAGGAGCACGCCTGGTGTTGCGCACATGCGTATGTGTGATTGTATACATATGCTATATGTACATATATACATATATATATATACATACATACATATACATATGTGTGTGTGCAACTATATTATATGTGTTATGATTGCCTGGCCTTAATCAGCAGCAGATTAAGCAAAGTCAGCGGCAGTTGCAGTAGCCGGATCAGTAGCAGTAGGAGGTAGTAGTAGCAGGAGTGGTAGTAGTAGTAGTAGTAGTAGTAGAATCAGCAGCAGCAGCACATAGAGCCTTTGATATGCATGCTGCGCAACCTTTCTTTCATGCCCTATGTGCGTTCCCGACGCACGGCGCTTTTTTGCGCTGCCAAGATCCTGGGCGTTTCGTTGAGCCGATTGCTTGCTGGGAATTTTCGACCAGTCACTGCCAACGGTGTGCCGTCCCACTGCGTTCTGTAGATTGAAGTTCCATAATGTCGGGAATTGCAAAAGTGCAGCAACATTCGCAGCATACAGTTGGGACCGTCGGCAATGCATCTTCGCGGGTGAGTCTTGATGAGGCATCAAAGGCCAAGGTTTGATTGCACCATGGGACCATCGGGTTTCGAAGTTCACTTGACCATGGCATGCTTGAATTGTACAAGCATCTCTTGGGCTTGGAAGGGAGTTCGGGTTCCCAGGTCCACCTGGGAGCAAGTCAAACTGAATATGATTTTCCCGTTCTGGGTTCAAAGCAACCGAGAGAGTAACGGAAGGAGCACCGCCATCGACCCGAGGCTCCTGTTTACAAGCTCGATGTGAGAACTTGGAGCTTAATGTAGGGGCCTTAATAATTAGAATAGGGTGTAGGGGCCCATTATACTATAAGTATCATGAGGAATCCCCCCAAAAGCCGTATTAAAATTGGTAGTTATTTAGGCCCCTATATTACTGACCACGTCTTCTCTGACGCAGCTTCGCACCGAGTAGATGCTTTCGGAGTCGATCCAAGCGACCTCCTCAAGAGGTGCGAGCGAGCTGCAACCCGGAGCTGTGCCATAGAAAGTCGTCATAAAGCTGGGGAGATGCCATCGCCCGGAAGACACTGCGCACGGACTAAAGTGGGGACTGCTGCCGCTAAGCCGCGGGAGAAAACAAACATATTTCGCAGAACTCCTTTTCATCTCCTGCGTCTTCCTTACAGGGCATCTCGAACGAAAAGACTGGTTTGTCAGTCCTCAGAACTTGACTCAGAACCTCCACTAGGTCATGGAGGAAATTGAAGCTTATAAATAACCGGCAGGGCTGTTCGGATCGTATTTTTGCACCGCCGGCCACCAGCACTGAGAAGTAGAATCGTCACACTGACCCTTCTTAAGCTATCTCTTCGAGACTGATGGCCTTGGACGACAGACCTTCTGTCAACAGATCCTCAGTGCTGGTCGAATCTACTTAAACACGAAAAATCGGCCGCGTCACTGCTCAGACAAGAGGGCAGCGCAGCCACGTGAAACCTTCCAGCCAGTTGCAATCAAACAAGTCTAGCATGTCATGGAAGTGGCTGCATGACAGTACCCCTCGCAGTGAAGAAGCTTGAAGCCCATGCTTCAACCTTGTGGAATCAGGTGTCACCTACAAAGCCCGAAAGCCTAGGTGTTGAAACTGAAGAAGAAACTCCCTAAACCCCAAACACCCCACCCCGAGCCAACTCTAGGTCCTAGGTCTGCCGGCTTTAGATGACCATCAAAGACTGGACATAACGACTCAGATGCTTCGGAACAGGATTCCTACGATGATGGAATGTGCTACATGTCGCTGCTAATTCCCCTTTGACAGACAATCCACGCAAAACGGCCCAAGAGCTTCGGACACCCACTTCACAGCCTTCGAAGCTTCGCACACCATGTTCAGGCTCTCTTGGGCCTAGACCTTGAGGATCAAGTTGGGGCTGGCGATTTAGGGGTTGTCGGGCTTCGGACTCCTACTCCTACTTCTACTCCTACTACTCCTACTCCTACTGCTACTGCTCGTTGCTCCTGCTCCCGCTCCCGCTGCTGCCGCTGCCGCTGCCGCTGCTGCTGCTGCTGCTACTGCTGCTGCTACAGCTACTGCTACTGCAACTGCGACTGCGACTGCTAGTGCTACTGCTACTGCTAATGCTACTCGTACTCCTACTCCTACTAACTAACTACCACCAACTACTACAAACTACTACTAACTACTACTAACTACTACCAACTATTACCAACTACTGACAACTACTACTCACACTACTGACCACTACTAACTACGACATAGTACTGCATAGTGGCAGTGGCAATACGTACTTACGGTGCTACTTGTAATCATAATGTTATGAAGACAAGATGAGAAAAACAACAAAAGTCACAAATCATGGCAATAATGATCGCAATAAGTACTACCTACCTGCAATCAGTAATGATAATCGTCAATGATAGTAATTGAAATGATGAAAAGTGACACCAGCCCCTGAGCAGCCTCTCTTCAAGGCCGAGCCACATGGAACACGATGGTTTCTTGTCGGCCTTCAAAACACCCGGCGCAAGGGTTTAGGGTTCAGGGTGAGGCTCTGTGAGATAGTGAGGAGGATGTTGCTCAGGTCTTGGGGTTTGTGTCGCGTTGTCGCGGTCGGGGGATGCTGAAGGTAAAGTTGAACTCTCGACACGAAGCTCTTGAACTTGCGAGGGCAGGGTCTTGCTGCAAAGAGCTTTGCCTTCTGAGGTTGGAGTGAGGCTTCCCATGCTGTCCCACGATTCTGGGCCCCTAACCCCAAACCTTTCTGCAAATTCGAGAACTCTCAAGCTCCAGCTCCAAAAGGGTCGATTCATCAAAACGCGCCTAGGCCCTTGCTCCCCCTCCCTACAAAAATGACCCTAACCTGCAAAGCCCAAACCCACCAAACAGCAACACCAAGGGCTTCGGGTAGCATGCCAAAGGCACGGATGAGCTGCAAGAGCTGCTCTTCCTCCGACAATATGTAGCCTCACGACACACAAATTCACTTCCTTCTTCATGACGACAAATTCCTGCAGCAGCAACGGCAGCAGCACCAGCAACTGCGACAGCAACCGCAACCACAACGGCAAACCAACCACAACATCATCATCAACACCATCATTACATTTGTATCTTAGCAAAACCTTTCGTTTTGGTGCAGAGTGCCTGCCCACTGCGCGCTGAGGAGTGCAGAGTTTGGCCACGGAGTTTAGGCTACCAGGCTCCAATGTCCAAGGCTCAGGACTTTGGACGATCCCAAAACCCGAACTCGAAACCTCAAGCCCCAAACAACCCTGCAGCTCCAAACCCACCTCAAGGAACCCAACAAAACCTCAATATTATAAACTATAATATAACATATTATGTTACTTGTATATGTCTTATATTTTATGTCGCATCCAAGTAGCCGGTCTTCAGCACCTTGAACTCCTGGAAAGCCTAAAACGGAGAGAGTTTAGGCTTGAGCTTGCGGGTGTTAAGGGCGGGTGCTTTGTGTGTCGCTGTTAGTTCTGGGGTTGCCTGCGGAAGCCCAAACTCTAAACTGACAGCCTAATCCCTCAGCAAAAAGCGCAAAACTAAACCTTTGAATTCTGAAAGGTGAACCTGCAACACGCCACCTCAGTCAGCCCACACTTGACACAGAATCTAATGCAGGGGCCTGAATAAATAGAATATGCATATACTAAGGAACCCCCAAAATAGTGTAGCTAATTATTAAGGCCACTATATTAGATCCTGACTCAACAAGCTCAAAGGATCCACTTTCAGCTGCGACTCGCTCGTCTAATCCCCACGCAAGCGCAGCTGAGCAACTCCGGGAAGGGAGCCTGCCAATACTTCATGATTAGAACAGGGCTCTGGGGTATGATATAATGAGCGTAAACTATAGTAGTAACTCGCAAAAACAACATGAGTCACTGTTCCAGCTTCTACAAGTAGAATGAATAAGCCAAAATAGTTGTGCTTCGACGGGTTGTTGGAGGTGAGGGAAAGGACTTCCGGGTTCGGTGTTCTTCTTTTTATTCGAAGCCACTCTAGCTTTAAAGGTTTAGGCTTGAATGCGAATCTTGGGTTTATTGTGATCAAACCCGAAGCGATTCCCAGCCAGACCCTGAAGCCTTGAATTCCTGCCCAAAACCCCGCCCCAAGAACTCTAAACAGAGACTTCATCTCCTGGCTGCTGCCATTGATCCAAACCGGGTGGTCCCTCGAGACCTGGTGGGCCTGCAAAGGCGGGATGAAGATTGTTCAAGCGGTCTTACGGTGTTCTGGCTTTTCCAGTTTGGGAGGTCTGGGCAATGAAAAGCTATATAGAACGTTGTAGTCATAGTCGCAGCCAGAGTCGCAGGGTAAGAATAGGCGGAGTCGGAGTTGGGGAGGTCATACAAGCGCAAGTTCACTAGCAGTAGTAGTAGTAGTAGCAGGAGTAGTAGTAGTAGTAGTAGTAGTAGCGGTAGTAGTAGTAGCAGTAGTGGCAGTAGTAGTAGTAGTAGTAGTAGTAGTAGGCAGCAGCAGGAGTAGTAGTAGTAGTACTACTACTACTGGTACTGGTACTGCTACTGCTACTACTACTGCTGCTGCTGCTACTACTGCTACTACTACTAGCCCTAGCACTAGCACTAGTACTAGTACTAGTACGAGTACCAGTACTAGTACTAGTACGAGTAGCAGTAGTAGTAGCAGTAGCAGTAGCAGTAGCAGTAGCAGCGGCACGGTAGCGGTAGGGGCAACGGCAGCGGCAGTGGTCGTGGTGGTGGTGGTGGTGGTGGTCGTGGTCGTGGTCGCAGTCGTGGTAGTTGTCGGGATAGTGGTCGGGGTAGTGGTAGTAGTAATTGTAGTAGCAGTAGTAGTAGTAGTAGTAGTAGTAGTAGTGGTAGTAGTGGTAGTAGTGGTAGTAGCAGTAGTCGAAGCAGCAAACCAGTAGAAGCGGTAGTGGTAGTCGTCGTGGTCGTCGTCGACTACTACTACTACTACTACTACTACTACTACTCCTACTACTCCTACTACTACTACTACTACTACACTACTACTACTACTACTACTACTACTACTACGACCACTACTACTACTACTACTACTACTATCACCACCACCACCACCACCACCACCACGACTCGTCTACTACGACGACTATGATCACGACGACGATGACGACGACAGCGACCGCGACGACGACAGCGATTGTGGCCTGTTGCTCCTGCTCCTGCTCCTGCTGCTGCTACTCCTGTGTCGGTGCCACTGCCACTGCTGCGACTGCGACGGCTGCGGCAACGGATACTGCTACTGCTGCTTCTACTGCTATCATTTGCTGGTACTCGCACCGCGGACCTGCCAGGATACCGCTGGCCACTTCAGTCTCGGGTCCTTCCGGTGGCGGGCTCGAGGGCGTTGGGGTTCTAATTTTGGGCTGGATGAAATCATAAGGACAGAGACCAAAACATGCTTAGAGACTCGAACCAGTGAGATACTTTCTTGCATTGCTCCGGTGCATGACCCGACGCCACAAAGCCTGTAAGACGAAACAGCGAGCTCAGCAGGACCTTTACCCAAAACCCATCTCTCCTGCCCACGTCATTACCTTTGGTTGCACTGGCGCTGCGTCCCACTGCTTTGCACCTGAAGGCGAGCCAGGGGTTGAGAAGTATTGAAAGATCCAACACGGCCTGCACAACAAGGAGTTATTCAAAACGAGACAAGCGAAAGTTGAACCTCTGCACAGAGCAGTGTACTGAGGTACGCTGTTGCAATGTGATTGAATGCAAAACTGGTACTGCAGATGCGTGAACGCATTCATGTTTAGGAACACAAGATAACTATATAGTTTGCACGGCCGGCGATGGAATACTTTATCACTTTATCCACTTGTCGTAGGGAACCTATGCACAGATTAGAATGGGCAACTACAAGGGAGAGAGCAAGCTGTGCAGGAAGACATCATCGGTCATGAGGATATCAAGCCAACAATAGGGCACCATAGGGCACCCATGCCCTCAAGGGAACATACATCCGACTGAAACCTCTAAAAGCTCGAAATTCAGACCACTCCTGGCCGAAGCCTCACCACGCACTGCATTACAAAAACAAATTGCAGTCTGCAGCATGCACGACGGTCTCCCATAATAACATCCCTGCATACTCCCTACATTATTGTACCGAAATATGGCCTCAGGTCGCTATTCAGATCATTAAGGCCCCTACATGCAGATCCAGATCTGCCTACTTCTTGAGACGTCACTATGCAAGCCCTATATTACATGATTCCAACAAGGTCTGGGGACAGAAGAAGGGAGTTGTACTATCATGTCTTTCGATGAGACTCTTACACGCCCGGACCACTGCAGGTGCCTGAGCTGGGCAATGAAGTCGAGAGCTCTGAGAAATCCGTAAAGGCCCTCGGCGCTCTGTTGGAGCTGGAGCCTGCGAGGGCCGCTGAAGTCTTCGCGATCTGGGTAGGCCCCTAAACTGAATCCATGTTCCAGCCTTCTTGCTCTCGAAATTTCAGGGCCTACGGTACAAGTCCGAAATTTGAGGCTGCACCTGTAACCCACCCCTCGGGAACCCAACATGCGAAGAATAGACCCTGGAATCCTGGAACCCCTAGACCCTAGATCATAACACTTGAAGGCAAGTTCTCCCTGTCTCTTGCCACCCTAAGGCCCAAAACACTGAACCATCCTTTCTTCTCCGGGGCACCCGTCGAACTTCCGCTGACATGTTCATGCGCACATAGCTACACGCGCGTATGAGCTTATGTAGACGGGCGTGTGTACATGTGCATATGCATGTACTACAAGGATATGTACCCTGCAGGTATATACACATATGTATATATATATATATATGTATTTATTTGTTTATATTTATATACATGAGTATATGTATAAAAATCTATAGAAATATTATGTGTAGATATGCTTATAGACATAGACAAAGACGCAGACATGGACAGTGACACAGGTATAGATATAGGTGCAGATATAGATATAGATATAGATATAGATATAGATATAGATATATAGATGTTTTGCTTAGACGGTCTATAGAGGTTTATGGGGCTGATACATGTTAATGATTGGGATGCATTGGGAGCCAATGGACACATGCAGTCTGAGTGCTTACAGCAGAGCGTCTATGAAAGTTCAGGATTGCAGAAGCGCAAGGGGTGCCTGGGGCTACAGTTAGACTCTGGACACAACGTATTGGGAACAAAGAAAAAGGGCAATGATATTTTGTGTGCTCGCGGGAAGTATACGGGCTTGAATGTCTGACGTGTCTGTGCCTGTATGTGTGTGTGTGTGTCTCCGATAGTAGTCTGTTCCTGTATCTTTGTTGTGTGTGGGTTTGGGTGTCTACGGTCCGTGTCTTTGTCTGCATCCGAGTCTGCGCGGGCGCGGGTGCGCACGCATGTGTGATTGGGCTGCTCCTACTTACTAGCAGCTCAAAGCCTCGTTTGCCGCGCTTTTTGTTGGCAGGCCCATCATCCGAAAAACCTACCCTGACCGCTAAACCCTCGACTCTACACCCCTATACCCCCAAACCCCTAATCCCCAAAGCCTGAATCCCTAAATACCCAAACCCTGAACCCCTAAAACCCCAAGCCCTAAACCGCAAAACCCTAAAACCCCACTCAGAGACCCAACCTGAACAGGTCGAAGAGTCCGTGGAAGATCTCGGCACTGTGTTGATGTTCTTGGAAGTCTTGGCTCCTGTCTAGGGCCCCAAGAAAAGCACATAAGCAAAACTCCAAAATGCTTATGCTTATGTCCTTTTTGGGTTCCTAACTGTTGAGGCCTATGGATTTAGGAGTTTGTGGGGGTGTAAGGAGTCGGGGGGTTGAGGGGTTTAGGGGTTAAGAAGTTTAGGAGTCTATGGGTTTAGGTTTAGGGTTTAGGGGTTTGGGGTTTCAGGGTTTAGGGTTTAAGGGTTTGTGGGTTCAGGTTTTTTTTTAAACCCCTTTTTCCACCCTATGCTCCAGGCATCTGACGGAATCCGCAAGCGGAAAGGGAGCCGGCCCTCTTTGGGTCAACCCGACAAATCTGCAAAGCCTCGACTCACTCATCGGTTTAGGGTTTAGGGGTTTGGGGGTTCAGGGCTTTTTTTTAGGGAGGCCCTGCGTGCTCTGTGCGTGCGCGCTTTGGCGCCAACTCGAAAGACGATTTCCGCAACTTTCTCTGTACTAAGACGTACTTCCAGTGTGGTCCTGTTAGGGGGGTTGCGGTGTGGTTCCAGCATTCCNCGTCTTCGCGCACAATTTGAGCTTCAGCTCCTTGGGAACAATTTCGTCTTCAAAAGCTTCGGAATTTCGGCTTCAGGGGGGGTACGAAACCGGGACCCACTTTCCCGGGTCAATGTATAGAACGGTTTCGGGTTTCGGGTTTAGGTCATTGTAAACCTTAAAGCACACCTAAACCTAACGCTGTTTGGTGGCATCTACCAGGGCGTGGAAACAGCTTAGCAGACTTGTGAAGCCTAATTCTGGTCTCCCAAAGCTTCGAAAATGACCAGGGCAAGCCAAAACAGCATTTTAGATGCCCGAAAATGCGTTTTTGGCTTTCTAACTAGGTCTATCGGCTCTTATTACTTGGTCGTGTCGACGGTGTCTAGAACCCAAAATTGAACGGTTTCGGGTTTCAGGTTTTTTTTAGGGAGGCCCTGCGCGCTCTGTGCGTGCGCGCTTTGGCGCCAACTCGAAAGACGATTTCCGCAACTTTCTCTGTACCAAGACGTACTTCCAGTGTGGTCCTGTTAGGGGNGGTTTTTTTTAGGGAGGCCCTGCGCGCTCTGTGCGTGCGCGCTTTGGCGCCAACTCGAAAGACGATTTCCGCAACTTTCTCTGTACCAAGACGTACTTCCAGTGTGGTCCTGTTAGGGGGGTTGCGGTGTGGTTCCAGCATTCCGGGAAGTTCAATTTGGTTTGAACCTCTATCCAATAAGGAAACTGCATACCTCTTCTCCTGCCNCCTGTTAGGGGGGTTGCGGTGTGGTTCCAGCATTCCGGGAAGTTCAATTTGGTTTGAACCTCTATCCAATAAGGAAACTGCATACCTCTTCTCCTGCCTTGGTGAAGAATCCTATCCTTTAGGGCGCCCGTAAAGACTACGGAGTGCATTGGATCGTTCTGGGGGCTCTGAAAGATCTGAACCGTAGTCTTGTACTGTTGGTA